>JBAGKO010000003.1:1036212-1055825 GCA_037177275.1 Acacia concinna | reverse complement strand
ACCTGTTTTTGAAAACAAGTTTTGAAAAAAAAACTTCTTTATATAATTGTTTTTTATTTTTTTTTTAAAAAAAGCCTATTTGTTTTTAGTTTTTTTAAAAATTAAAAACAAGTTTTGAGAAAAAGAACTAAATATAAAATCTAATTTAAACCAATTATTCTTAGCATCAATTTATTTAATTCACTTATTTTATATAATTGATATTAACATTTTATTATAATTAATTGTTTCCCATATTTATTTATTATAAATAGATAATATCTTATTATATAAACAATCGAATCTAATTAAAATTAAATTAAGATATCAATGGATAACAGAGTCTCAAAAATAATATGATTAAATTTTAAATCGATATTGTTTTATAAAGAGTTTCAAAAATAACATCTAATTATATCAAATGATAGAATTGCGATGATGTAACCACGTCCTAGCAGAAATTTAATCACAAAGTGTTGACATCTCTGCTGTGCTTTGATAAGATAGTCTATACAAGTTATCCAAATTATAACTTGTACCTTGTATACTCATGTTTCCAGTCAAACCTTCAACTTCTAAGTTTATGCTTAAGGTTAAATCATCCACTTGTGTCGGATCCATATTCTCTCATTCTGTAAACAACACGTCACTTTTATTAAGTATGAAAAATGGAAGTAAACAATTGAAAGAATTAGACAAAATAAACTCATAGGGAAGGATGGACGAAGGCAAATCAAGAAGAATGGAGGAGTAAGGTGAGCTACAAATGCCCTTGAGATGGAGAAGTCACAGACGCAGGACAACGTCGTCGAATTCACGAAGCAAAGGCTCGACGATGACGTAAAGGAGGCTGGAAGCTTGAAAGCTCAAGCTCAGACGTTGAACAATGGAGGTAAGGAGGACTCGAGGGTGCGATTCGAATATAAACGGTGTGAGCAAGGGGGTTTGATTCCCATGTCTCTGGTCTTGTTTGGTCATTGATGTCGCTGAAGAAGAATGAGGCCATCGGGATCGGGATTTTGGATTTGGGTATTTTCAAAAACAAATTTCAAAAACATATTAAAATTGTTTTTTGTTTTTAAGTTTTAAAAACAATTTATGTTTTTTGTTTTTAAGAACAAATTGAGTAAAAACAAGTTGTCAAACAAATTTTTTATTTTTTTTTGTTTTTAAAAACAAAAAACCTATTCCCAAAACAATGTGTCAAACAGGCCCTTTGTTTCCCTATGTTTTAGTTTCCCCTTAATGGAAGATGTAAAATTGACCGCCGTCTTTGAAGCCCTCTCCTTTGTTTAGCTTCTCCAACAATTTATCCAATGAACCAATGTCAATGTTGATAAATCTATTGTGATGTGTAACTCAATAGCAATAGTGTATATAACGATCTTCAAAATCTAAGCGAGCAATTCTTGCTTTGTTATCGCCTTCTTTTTCTTCCTCCTTTTATAAACAAAAATTCAGGTGAATTGGGTTATGGTTTCTTAAGGGTTTATCACAGGACGTGCCCTTAAGTTAAAAAAGCATTTATAGAAGTATTCACAGATCGTCTACCAACAAAACTCGCAAACCAACAATCATATTTGAACTCGTGATCTTATGGGCTAAAATCAACTTCTTGCCAACTTATCACCTTCCTCATCATGGAGTCGTTGCATGAGCATTCGTAACCCTGATCTTTTGTGTTGTGACTAATTCATCACGGAGTTGTTGCACAGGCATTAGTAACTCCGATCCTTTGTGTTGTGACTAATTAATCTCTCTTCCAAGTGAACATGACATAGGTTGAATAGTAGGTGAGTTTATCTAGAATGGAAAACAAGCAATAATTATTTTATAGGTGACTTATATTGTGAGTTAAATTATTTTTCTATAAAAGCACCCTGCCTATATTATAGATTAGAAAGAGTATGTGAATTACAGAAATGTGCATGCTAGTCTTTTCCGTGCAAGTTGGGACAAAGATTTGAAATCTCATTATAAATTATACTCTCACAACTATCAAGGAAGACACAAACCCGGACAAGACTACACAGGAAGGGTTACTCTTGAAGTGGATGGTTCTGTTCTTGAATCAAGGCAAAGTGGAGGAGGAGGTGCTATTCGTGAAGAAGATGGTAAATGGATTTGTGGATTCATGTGCAAGTTTACGACAATCCCACCAGTAATAGCAAAAACCATTGCGATGATACAAGGGCTTCAAATCTGCTGGAACAAAGGATATAGGAAGATCTTGGTCTTAACAGATTGTATTGAAACTATTAATCTGATTATTAAGGGATGCCCAAGTCATCACCCTTTTTATGATATTTTTGTTGATGTGAGAATGTGGATATCCAAAAATTGGGAGGTGATGATATCTCATATCTCTAGATAACAAAATATCATTACTGATTATTTATCTAAGTTATCCCATAATATAGTGGGGAATTTTGTTTTTCTTAATCAACTGCCTCATTCCTTTTAAGAGGGGACGGTTGGTGATGTATGTGATTAGCAGTGGGTCTTCTGTTTTCTTTTTCAAGTATTTTGTAATACTGTTTTAAACCGTAAATTATCCAATTATTCTACTAAAAAAAACTCGCTAAAGTAAAAATGGTATTTTTCCCAATAGTAAACTTGTAAAAGCAGGCTAATACCAAAATTAAATGCAGACAGCAAAGCCCAGTGCCTTCCAAAACCTTCGACGTTTTCCTTCAAGCCCCTGCCTCACTCAATTACAGGCAACTGAGTCTGAACACTTGAATCGACGTAGCGAAGGAGGAACATATAATGAATTCTAAAACTGACAAGTTGGTGAAAAGGATTACCATGGTTGCAACCATAACTGCTTCGTATTTTCTCCTTACCGCTGACTATGGCCCTGAACCCAATGTTCTTGACCCCGTAAGTAATTTATTTCTCCGTCGAGAGTTAATTTCTTAAATGTATTGGATTTGCGGTCGGTTTTGCATTTATTCTGTGATTTTGTCGCGATTGAAACAGCGTTCAAGTCGTTGAGTTGTCCGATTCTGAAGTTTCTGCCCATGGTTTCCTTGCCCTGTTTTTATTCCATTGTATATATGCTTGATTTTGATTTTGTGATATCTTTTTTTGCAAAGTGAACGGAGTTCAAGAGGTTTTGGATGATCTTATTTTAAAGTTTCTCAGGGGTTTTCCATTTCTTGCTAGTAGCTTTTTTTTTTTTGGTCACAAACACCTTGGCCTTTATTAGTTGCCAATATTTATGGCTACAATTCAAAGGTTTCATAACCTTGATCCATGATTCTGTAGAAAAGGAATGGTATAGAGCGTATGTCCAGATAAGTCAAAAGGTCTTTTCTGTATTTTATACTGATATATTGATATCTTACATTGTTGGAGAAGTTAATGGCTCAAAAAATATGCTAATATCTGTAGCCCTGAAATCTAATGTCTTTTTTTTGAGTATCAATGCTTCGAGATGTGTATTTTTGTTAGAGGTTTTAGTTCTCCGTAAATGAGTGAAAACTTGCAAAACAATATGCTTGAGCACTAGTGAGTCAAGTGACTGTATTTATGTAAATTGTTCATAGAAAATAAAAGCAATCAGTCATTTTAAATACACTATATAGTGCCATTGCAATGCAAAAGTGCTGTGTTGGCCAAAACATAAGATCGAATGCTTTAGAAAAGCTGGATATCTTTTAAAAAGACTTATTTTAGGGCCTCACCAAATGCTATCTGAAGTGTTCTGTTCAATTATTGGATAGCAGCCAGTTATGTCATTTGCAGGGCAGTGAGATGACTAGATATATAGCAATGGTCAGAGAATAATCAACCTTAGATTGCAATGTATTCCCCAATTAAACAAAGAAAATTGCGACCCTCAGATCTAATTGCTTGATTGCAACAATCCCCCAGTTGTCAAAATTTAGAAAATTCATCTGTTTAAATTACTAGAACACCTTCCATATTTTGTCTAGTGTCCCCTTTTCATCCTCTTTATCTTTCCTGAACAGTCTATGTCCTTCAAATTTGGCAATTCATGACTTCAGGTCAATGCAAATGCGTATCCTATAGCTTCTTCAACTGAATCTCCACGCATGCACATCATTCTTTGACAGCATCTATGATGCTGTGAGTTGCCGGACCCAATTCCTATGTTACATGGTTCACAGTTCACACGCTTCCTCCCCAGTTTCTGGATCTGCTTCAGTGGAAGCTATGGTTATACGTTGGGCTGCTTCTTTAATCCTCCAGTAAGGTCTTCCTTTTTGCAATGGTCTCCAGTTGGTGCAGTCTTGCCAGAAGTTTAACAATAATTCTGAATATCTGATTTGGAAGACATAATTCAGGATTGAATTAAAGCTTCCACAGCGTTTTCAGCCTTTCATACCAGAAAGGATTTCCACTCAGTTCCGCCCCTTCCATATGTGTTGAATTCCAATAACATTCCTGTTTTAGTTGTTCAAGTCCTTCTGTTGTTGTTGTTGTAGGCATTTGTGTGTACCAATTTCAAATTTGTTTGTCTATTAAAAGGGGCAATGTCTTTTTTCGCCCATTTTTCATATGCTATTTGTTTGCTCTTACCAACCTTCTGAGAATTTAATTTGCATTTCGTAGTCATATTCACCTGTTATTTGAGTTCTTACGATTCAACAGAATGCTTAAAAAATAATAACTTTGAGTTATAATGGTGCAATATCTTGCTGGCAGATCAAGAAGGGAATACTTTCAGCAGAGAATACGGTGAAAGATTATATATTTGGATCAAAGGGAGAGACTCAAGAAAGTAAGGTTGTGAAGTCAGACAGCAATAAGGAACATCCATAGGATGCTGGTTGTTTCGTATGTAGCTGAACATCATGCTGTGTCAAGATTTTGCTTTAACCCTCTGAACTTGTGAATGTCTGTAATCTCTAATGTTTCAACGCCTACAACACTTGCTATTGTTTCAGCAACAGGGTAAATGATAATAACCTTGTAATCATGTTTTGCACAGTGCCAAAGTTTATGTTGTAATTTTTAGGACACAATTTGACTAAAGTTCTATGATTGTTTGTTGATGCTCATCAATTAAACATAACATTTAGACAAACTTCTACAGGTAGCAATTATTTAATGCTAAGAGGTGTGAAACAAACACCGCATTTTTATCGAACTTAATATTGACTGGTGTTGATTCGAAGGCAAAAAAAAACTTGTTGGTTCTTCTTAATCCTAGAAAATTGCTATGGAATTATGTTGCCGGTGACTTCAGGGTTTTGTTGCGCATTAAAGCAATTTTATCAATCATAATGAAGCATCTTTCAAAGCTGTTAATACCTTTTATCTTTGCCTAATACCCATCCGCACGACCATAGGAAAACTTTTTGGATGAATTCTTCGTGCTTATTAAGTCAATATTGGCTAAAATCAATCAAATATAATAAAATCAACCCATATTTCGCAGAAGAAAAGAAAATATAGAATAAAATCATGCCTGGCATTCCAACTAAACGTACGAGATTGGGAACATAAGTTTGGCTGTTTTGGTTTGTCACATCAAGGTTGAGTTTGGAGTGATGCTTAATCGATCAAGTCATAGTACAAAACTTACTGAGCATCATAGCCAACCCAACCCATAAAAAAAAAAACGGGATAGGGATACCAACACTTATACAATGTTTCTTGGAAGAAATGCCTAATGCTAGATGCAATGTAAGCATTTCATGGATCCATCTGTAGTGCATCGTCCAAAGCGAAATTTGACTTTTCTGTACAAGCTTTTCTTCACTTGCGCCCAGAAGTTTCACTTCTCTTGGCTTCCAAAGCTGTGGCCTCTTTAAGTGCTATTTGAGCTTCAGCCTCCATACCAAGTCCAGAGAGGGCAAGAAATTGAAGGTATGATGCTAGGTGCCATACAGGGGATATTACTTGTGCCTGCATTGCATCGTTCAGCGCTTCCTGTGGCATGTCACCGACCAGATAACACAAACTTCGCCGTGCATAGACGGTTGGAGAAACCACTATTCCACCATCGATGAACTGCTTATAAAACAGTGGACTGTCAATAAATGATACTAAAAACGTGCATATAATAAATTTCCTCATCAAGTAATATTTGGAATGGCTTATAAGTGATTTATTACAGAATACGAAATAAGTATGTAAGAGAAGTCTTGTTCTGACTTTTATGCATAAGATCTTATAAGGCCCAAATAAATCATCCCAAACATGCTTGGACCCTCCATTCCTTAATTTAGGATTTAATTGTAAAGTTGATTTTAGTCCTAAATATAAAACATATTTTTCATAATTGTCAGTCTTTTCCAAAGTCAGTCCAATATTCCTTCAACCATAATCAAATAAGATAGAGATTGAGGAAATTAAAAAGGATGGTTAGGGTGTTTTAGAAAAAACATATCATATTAACTTCCTTAATCGAATCGAATTAGGTAAATAAATCTTATAGTAAGGAACAAAGAGAGTTTCCCATTAAAGTCCCAATCCTACCTGCGTGTAGCACTCTGTTGCAACTCTAAAATCCTTCTGCTGGAAAGCAACATCCCCCTTTTTCTTACTGTTAAGTGTTTCCTGCATTTCATCAGTCCAAACCTGGAAAGATAACTGTAATTTAAGAAGAGATAATGCACAAGTCAGAATCTCCAGACCAAAGGGAAAAAATCACAAGGCTATAATAGTATGTGAGGGTAACGTATAAATAAACAGTCTGATGTTCGGGAAAACATTGAGCCTGTTCAGCGATTCGTCAATATAAAACAAAAGGGAACCTCATTTGTCACTCCTTCATCGTCTTTATAGCCAATATTTTCCAGAACTTCATGCATTGCAGTCAAATCCTTCCTCGAGCATGCTTCACCAAGTGGGGACAATGAAGCAAAGGTAGCATCACCATGTGGGATTCCCATCAAGACATGTGAAGAAACCTAGAAGGGAATAAATGTGAGAAGACAAAACATCAAGAGTTAGTTGGATCACCAAATTAGTTAACCCGTTAAGTTTTTTTGAGTTTATGTGGCAAATATAATTTTTCAATTATTAAGAAATTTATTTTTAAAAAGATTGAGCACATGCGGATAAAAAATTAATATCCATATGATATTTTAGACAGATGGCACATAAATTTCTTTTTTTTTTTTATGATGCTCCCTATACTGAAAGTGCTTATAAACAGATTTCCAAGTTCTGAAAAATTAAATTCTCATGTACCAAACATCGCCAAGGAATTTTAAAACTAACATATCTTAGTCCAACCAATGGCCTTGTAGCCTAGTGACATGGATACTCCTCTCTAAGTGAGAGGTTAAGAGCTTGATCCCGCTTATAACCCCATGCCATTAGTGCCTATCTAATTAAAAAAAAAATGATATCATAGTCCAAGCAAAAGTCTCTCTTCTCTAATAAGAAATTCAACTCACACAGTGTACTTAACCAAAATCTCACCAGGCTAAACAAAAGGTAATCACACAGAAGTATCTAATGACTAATATATCAACCTAATTAGACACAGTTATCTTCATTTTGTGTCTGCCTTAAAAGAAAAGAGAGCCCTGAGCAGTAAAGTTGTCAAATAGTATTATTTTCGAATTTTAGTGCACTGGTAGCTTGACACATGATTAAATTAACAGACCAACCTCAGTATCTTTCTGAAGAGGAGCCAAGGCAGACACCAATGATCTAGGATTTGGCCTTTCTCTAGGTTCGTACTGTAAGCATCGAGATGCCAAGCGTACCAACTCAGTTCCATCATCATCCGAAAATTGTCCTTCCAAACAAGAATCTGTCAGCATTTGAAGATTTCTGTCCCGAATTAAATCAAGGGCCTGCTCCAAAATTTCAATAATTAGATATGCAAATTTAGGGACAATATTCAAACAAAGCTACCAATATTTAGAGGGAGCGATCAGCTATGCAACCCACCACTCTAATTCAATATTAAAAGCACTTATTTTCGCCCTGAACAATTAACTGATCTTCAAAAAATTTTGCATTCTTCAATATGAATCACTTACATGGCTTGGGGGGATATGCTTCCCACTGAGAAGGTCAAGCAAAAGAGTGCCAAAACTATATATTACACTTTCTGGCGTCACTCTCCCTACATAACAGACGAGCTATAATTAAGAAGTCCTAAATCAGGTGATAAAATATTGAATGTAAAAACTTGTGACTTTCAATGCAGCCGTTCTCTCGCAAATATCAAGCAGTGCAGAAAATATGCTATAAAAGGACAAAACAGAGAAAAATTATGATGAATTGATATTTTTCAAACATAATTATAAACAGAACACTTTACTGCATTACAAATAAAGAGAATCTCAATTTCTCAATCATCTTTCAAGCCAATCTGTGCATCATCAAGCTACTTTTGCCCAGGGTATGCTCCAAGGAGGAGAAATGGAGGATGAGTGAAAAGAAGCATCATCAAATACGAAAATTTGAGGACTAACTGGCATACAAAGAAGACATAAGCTAAAGTGGTGGTTTGGTTTTTTACAAGAACATAGTAACTTTGCTCTGCTCAAGTCATTGATAATGTAACCAGATCCACATCAATATTAGCATTTAAAATAATCTGGAAGATGAAAAAAAACGCGAATGTACTGAGTTCATGCAAAGAGTCCTGTGAACATTTTTTGCATTCTGAACGGATCATAAATTTCTGATAATAAAACCAAAAGCATAAAGAAACATGTCCAACCAGTTCTCAGATATTCTGGAGGGGTAAAAGCCAAATTTGTGCTGTAACTTTTCCCATCCCTACTATTGTTCATAAGGCCAAAAGTTGAAAGTCTAGGATTGCCATCCTGCAAAATTTTTAACACAGAATATTTGAATCTAATCTTGCAAAATATTCAAGAAATAATGGTGGAGCACAAAACCTTACCTCATCAAATAAAACTCTGTATGCATTGAGGTCATGATAGAGGGCTCGCCCTTTTCCTGTGCAATATTCTAGAGCTTGTGCAAGATGGAAAACAACTCTTAACCGCATTGCCCATTTCATAGGTTGTGTTTCCCCTGATTTAGAGACATGAATATGTTATTTCACATCCTGATGACTCAAAGCGCCACCTTGTAATATAGCCTTCACCATATAAAAGCAATAAAGTAAATTGCAGGTGTCAGACATCCATTTACAAATATTTCAACAAATTTGTCTTACACAGACCACTTAAGTTGGGGAAGCATCTGATACCTACCAAGGTGTTTGTTCCTTCTCTTAGAAGAGGAAAATAACTCTTGCTCGCTAATCAAGAGTATAAATTTGATCAGTATATGTAATAAAAAAGACGCCTCAATTTTAATCATCACAAAACAGTTAGTTGCAAGATCGTAGTCTCTATATGCTGCACTGACACCCTTTCTAAAAGTCATTTGGATGTTCCCATGTCCAAATAACACCTCCAAACAATTAACTGGAACTGTTAAAATCTGATTACACTGCCAACCCTTTGAGGCTTGGGTATTAGTTCCATATACTGCCGCATCTCAGCCCCAATATAGACATCCATGAAGCAGAGAATAAACATAAACCATGAATTCACATATATTGATCAGATGTTCACCGATAAAAAACTAAAGATAGAAGGAACATTTTAATGAAGCATGAAAGAGCACTTACAATGGAAAAGGTGTTTTGCTAACGTTTCATTTGGCATAAATTCTGCCACAAGTAACCTCTCATCACCTTCACAACAACAACCAATCAAATTTGCTAATCGCTGGTTGCGGAGCTCTCCAACACATCTTGCTTCCTCCTATAGTGATGAAAATTTCTGAGTAATTGGAAGCACTTAAGAGGCTTTAAAGAATTTTGAAAGTCTTAAAGGCTAGGCAAAGTGTTAGCCTAAGTGCAATTATGAATTCAGGAAAGCTTTGTAGGTTAAAAAAAAATATTTCTTGCAGTGCAACCACTGAACACTATACTTGGCATGGATTAAATCACCAGCCTTGAATGGGCTCGTATGTTTTAGGTTATGAAGCAATTACACATGGAATGTTCCCATAAATGCAAATTGACTTGTTAATTAGGGCAGCACACATAGATTCATTTTGCCTTTAAGAAATTCTTTTTAAATTTAAAGCAAAAGTCAACCATGGTAGGTGAAAAGCCAAAAGGGATAAAAAAACTCATCAAGCATGGTCCTCCAAAAATGCAAGCGCAGACAATCCTCAAGGCCATCCTTAAAAACACCCCCTCCCCAAAAAACTAAAAACAACCGTACACAAAAAAGAAAGGAGGAGAAAAACAAGGAGTGAGGAAACGGCGTGGACAAGTATCAAACCCATAATACGATATCAAGCTTAACTAAAAGACTGAGAATGGTGCTAGATGACCTATAAGTTCCCACCCATGTCCACCCCTTTGCTTGTGTGTGTGTGTGTTTAAGGTTATAGCTTATAATAGTTTATTCATTACCAATGATTGACTCATGGTAATCTAAACTTATACCATCTGTTGGTGGTGATGGGTCATCAACATCACGATTGAAAATTAGTAGTGTAATTGAAATTTTCGTTTAGAAAAAGAGGACATTTACCAAAAACTGCCGGCCATCAGGCCAAGCATTTCTATTAAAGCGCTTAACAGCAATCCTCATCTGATTATCCAGCTTCCCTTTATAAACAACATTTGGCGCCTTCTCTCCATGTTCGGATACAATATTCTCAACAGCAAAACCAGATGTTGCATTCTTTAGTTGCTCCAATGAAAATTCACGGAATGCAGGCCAGTTAGTGGCCTCACTATTATCCTCCCTTTCTGTAACATATATAAACACAAGCCAGTATTATTTCTTTTCATCAACCAGAACAACAAAAAGCATTGTCACATTTACCCACCAGTATCCGGAGCTTCAAGAACAGAAGCCTTTACTTGAGAATTCGCACAACATGGCAGGAGTCTGGAGCACTGAATCCCCATTATGATATGCTAATCAAATCAGAAGCTACGAAAAATTCTGATTTCAAGTTTCAATTATGTGCCTTTTTGAATATAGCCAAAAGTGGCACATACAGTCCACTCAGATCCACCCGGACTATATCAACCCTATGCACTGATACAAGACAACTTGATAAAGTGGTTTTAATGATTGGTGAGCTCATCCAACTGTCAGTGTCCTTGCATATGTCGGAGCCAGAAAAGCCTGTGAAACACTAAGAGAGTTCTTTTTAAAGAGAAGGTAAAGGGGTAAACCCAAAATCTCAAATAATTCCATCTTAGCACACATTATGGGTACAAGAAAAGCATTGCCTTTGTTCTCTCCTAAGCTACAAATAATCTACAAGCAGTTTTAAGCGGCAATTACCATCAGGAACTGCTTGTAGTTTTGTCAGATTGAGAGGCAGATGAGGATGGGCAATGAACAAAATGAATACAGAAGTACAGCTACATCATTTAAAAATGGAAAATGGTGACTTTTAAATGTGATGGCCTTATATTATTGCAAGCATAAGTAACGATGGAGCCAGAACCCACTCCAGATGCTCGTGGATAGATATTCTGAATACTTTTATATTTGTATTTAGAGCTAAACAACATCAAAGATTAAGATTTAATTGCATTTCACCCAGAAGAAGGATTGGAAAGACACAGATAGAGGGTATCCATCTGTGTGTTTTTTCAAGTCAAGAGTCAACTCAGTGACTTCAACCACCACACAAATGCTACTCAAACTTTTCAGACTATATAGTAAAAATGCTCAGTAAAGCACCACTTTTCCAGCTAAACCAAAAAGCAACTTCACCTTTAAGCTTCTTCTCCTCCAGTGGAAAAGGGAAGATACTGATTGACCTAGAGCTGAGAGAATGTATCCCCTTTGTTTTTCTTTATCAAATCACTAGCTTCACAAGGTCCACATTTTCGGCCAAGAGATCGTTTATCCGCAGAGAAATCAGGATTTCCAAAACCCAATAGCTCTTCAAATCTCCCCACTCTCGATTCCAAGTCAAGCAGACGAAATAAAATATTGAGAAAGACAGAGAGAGTAAAGTAAAGTAACAATAAAGATATTAGATATATGATAGTTGGAAAACTGAAAGCTAAAAGGGAAGATCTCCGTGAGGAGCAGAAGAAAAGGAAGATGGTGCTGACTGCTGGAGGATGGAGCTAGCCAGAGCTTTGAAACTCTCTCTAGTCTCTAGCCTGTTGGCATGATTGCTTGTGGAATTTTTATGTTATTTTCATTTCCATGGTTCTGTACAATCATTAATATTTCTATTTTTTTATAATTCCTCCGCCAATTATTTAGAGGGATCAGCGATCAGGATGGTGAGGAAGATGAGTGAGAGTGAGAGTGAGGTGTACGGGTAATCTGAATCTACACACACATATATATAATTTAAATGAAAAGACCACTGGTTGATTATAAAAAAGAATTGCAAGTTGGTTTTCTATTTACCATCAGAAATATAGCAAATGGTTTCCATTTCACTTAATCAACTATTTCCAGAAGTCTTACCAGAGAGACATGAAATTATAAATAGGAAGAGATAGAGTGACTCCGAAGAGGGGTGTTTTTAGTAAATCTACCAATCTCTTGTGGAAAAAAACAAAAACCATGTTACGTCTAGTTCAGAATAATATAATCTTCAATTCATTCCATCTTATCTATTTCTTATTTTTTTTAAAAAAAAACCAATTTATTTAACTTATAAATCGGGACAAAAGTGTTTTGGAGATATGAAATTACGTTTGCTTAAATTGATTATTGTATTCCTAAATGTACCTATGTCGATTAAGTGTCTGTTTGGCACTATGGTTTGAAAATAATTCTTACGAATTTTGAGATAAATATGTAAGAGGAGTTTTGCCTCAACTTGCGTAAACCGCGATTTTAAAAATAAAAACAAACAGACTCTAAATAGCTCATATATTAAGTAAAGGATGGAGTAGTATAACATTATCGGATTTATAAAATCTGAAAAATTAGCTTACAGTTTGTTGGAATTTTTATATCTTTTTATAGTATAATATAACATTTAAAACGTTTTTTTTTTCAATTTTTCCAAAATCCCTAATCCACACTCAATCACTAAAATGAAACATTAAAATGTTGGCATTTTTATAATTTTACCCCTTAATTAAACAAGAAAAAAGTTTTAATTCAACCCCGCTTGAGATCCTAATATACATGGTTTCAAATTTGTATTACAGTTATGAATTATGTGTGTAAGATTTTTATAGTTTAAATTTATTAATTTAGGTTCAAAATAATTTTTTATATAAAAATTTTGAGAGAATTTTTTTAATATGAAGATGAAGATGAGATTTAAAAAAAAAAACACAAGAATTTTGAGAGAACGCACGTAAGAGGGCAGTGTTTTAAATCATTTATTATAGCTTTACTGATTGAGAATATTTATAAAGATATTTATTATTTCAATAATGACATTTACTACTACTACTTTGAACAAAGTCTCACATTTAGGAAAATTTAACGTGTGGGAACTGACCAAAAGATTGTCCTTCACGCATTCAATTAGTTGAATATTATTAAAATTAAAATAATTAATAAATGGCATTATTGAAATAGTAAATACTTTTTAGAAATGTTGTTAAGCGCGTTATAAAGATAGCAAATATAATTACATCTAATGATCTAGAAAAAGTCTATCTAATCAATCGGTATTAGTTCTTCATGGAATGGGCTTTAATCGTTTAAGCAATGTATCTGAAAAAATTTGGGAAATCCAAGTCCATTCTAAGTGAATCTGACAATGTTCGAACATATTAAAAGAATGAAAGAGATTAATCGAATCAAGATTTAATATGATTATGAAATTAAAAAGAAGACACAGATACAGCTAATGTGGTGAGGAAAGTGACGGAAGTGGGGTCCAGAAATTGGTGGGGCCAATGAATGTGAGTGGAATTAGCTTTGAGAGTTCAAGTGATTCATTTGTTTAGGAATCTTTGGATTAGATGTGACTCTAATAATATTTGAAATCTATAATCCTATGTCCTAAACTTGCTTATTGCTCCTAACTCCAAAGTCCTAAACTAAATGATTGATTCGGCCATTGCTATTCTGATCCGTGATCCTGTCAGTTCAATATTCATTACTCACTTCCCTTTTCATCTAATCATCACTTTGGCTCCATTACTTTGGATTTGCATCCTCCTTCTTTACACTAATCTTTCACATTCTATGCTAGTTTTCAATTATTGGTTCATTTCTGTTCCCATGTATTTAACTGAAATCCAATAGCTTAAAATCATAATGAAAAGGGGTCAAGCATCACAATATGAATATTCAATGACAGCTTATATTAAAATAAGGACTTCTTTTTAAAAGAAAAAAACTAGTCTTGACTTCAAATAATAACATTTCGGAGTTGAATTCTCTCATTTACCCTTTCCTATCATCTTCCCTTCTTTATTTTGTTACACCGTTAGATTAAGATTTCAACGGTTTAGATTTAACAAATTATAAAAATATTATTATACTTTACTTTAAAGATATAATTTTTTTGGTACAAGATACAAAATAAATTTGAACTATTAAAATTATTTTGTTTATCCTTTTAGACAAAATATAATAATATTATTATAAGATGTTAAATATGAACCATTGAGATCTTAATCTAACGGTGAAAAAGGAAAAAGGAGGGAAGAAGATAGGAATGGGTAAAGAAGAGAAGCCAGTCCTAACATTTTCATAAATGGGATACCTAATTTTAGATTTAGCAATTTCAAAGTTATTTTTCTATCAATTTTTTTTCAAATATTTTATACGAAAATTTAATCCAACTTTGACTTCAATTAAGGGCCAACCATCAAACACTTTTCATTATCGCTGAGAAACTTAAATTACTATATATAGTATTTAATATAGAATTTAGTTGACTAATTTGAGATAATTAAAGAAACCAACTAAATTTTTTAGTTATAACATATATTAATATTTATATGTATTATTAAAATATATATCAGTTTATAAATCACTCAAATTAAATTAAAGAAAAACGATAAATATATATACTTAAAAGTATATGACAAAAAAAGTATACTCTAAAGAAATTTATTTAAGGGGGAGTTAGAATAAAGAACCTAGAGCAAGTGGTATTTATTCTGAGACCATAAAAACTC
Source organism: Acacia concinna (assembly GCA_037177275.1). Classification (NCBI taxonomy): domain Eukaryota; kingdom Viridiplantae; phylum Streptophyta; class Magnoliopsida; order Fabales; family Fabaceae; genus Acacia; species Acacia concinna. The sequence goes on along the minus strand of JBAGKO010000003.1, from coordinate 1,040,791 downwards.
TAATTATCTAGAGGGACCAAATATTAGGATATTAATTGGAAATATACCAGATTGTCCCTAACCAACCACTTGCTCTGTAACATCCAGATCTTACTCTAAGATTGAGGAATGTTAATCGCTCTATTTAATGGTGAGTTATGTGGATTTGCTGGACCATCCTATGATCTATTGTCTTATATATTGAGGTTGGGATCTAGCTAAGAAGGGCCATAAGTATGTGTCTATATATGATCTTAAAAGGGGATGAGGTTTTAAATGGGTGATGATTCAACTTCGGCCATGAAAGCCAACTCTGACAGTGATTGTGAAAGCTATTCCTCGTCATCAGCAATGGTGACTTCATCTCTCTCCTGTAATTTTTTATCTCCCTTGACTTCGCTCAATATCAAGCACTCTTCTAAATTGGTTGAATATTGTTGATTCTTGTGTTTTGCATTTTTGTTAGAATTGGTTGACTCTTGTTATATGACCCTACATTTTAATGTTGATTTTGCATCTTTGACAATAAAAATGACGGTGTTGGTGTGAGAGCTAATGAATGGAAGAGGGACAGAAACTGGAAGAACGGTGTGGTAGTGGACAAGGGCAGTTTAGTATTTTTAGTTTGGGATTTAGGTATTTGGTCCTTGCAAATAAATTCACTTTTTAAGGACCTTTCTAATCAATATTTTTTGGAAGAATTATATTGAGGTTTCAAGTAAAGAACTTAATTTTTTTGATAAGTCTCGACTGGCTTTTCAACTTGTCAATATAACACTTTAACTTGTCAATAACAGCTCTCACTTATTAATGAGACATTTCTGATATTAAATTTTTTATTTGAGACTTTAATGTAATTCTCCCATATTTTTTGTATCTTGGTCCTCTGTTCCAATTCTCCCTTTATTTAACTTCTTCATAATCTTCAAATTAATAGTTTTATATTAACGATAGAATATTATTTTAATTTGAGCTGTCGAATGAATTTGACTAATCATTGCTCATTAATACAAAGCCATGTCAAAAATAGGAAGGAGGATGTTGGGAGATAATTTAATGTCATCAATGCCCAACGGTTAGATTCTTTCTTTTCTTCCAACTCAACGGTTAGATTCCACAAGCTATAAAAGGCATGAATATGGAGAAAAACATGCAATATACACAACACTAATGTTTGCCAATCGCTGGCAAAAACAAGAAAAAAAAGGTTTGCTAATCAAATACTCCCTCCCACCTATCCTAATTATAATAGCTTTTTAAAGAATCATAAAAATATTATAAAAAAGTTAATTACATTATTTAATCATATCATATATTATGTTTTATTATATTATATATTAGTTTATAAGTCAAACAACATAATTTAAATAAAAACAATAAATTTTAGTATTTCTAAAGTAATGTAATTTGTTTTCTTAAAATTTTTCTAATATTTTCTAAAAGGCCCTTATAATTATAACCAAAGAGAGTATAATTTTTGGCAATATTTCAATTTCTCTTTACGATTGTCAACCCCGGCAAGCCAAACATGTTCAATCACTCATAAAATCAATGTCGTTTTATCACTTCACTTCCCCCTGGATTATTATTATACTATAGTATTACACTAACTTTAGTTGTATAACATTATTCATTTTAAAATAACTGATATTATTTAAAAAAAACATGCTATAAATAAAATAAAATTGAATAAATGTAAATGTAAATGTTAATATAAAATATAGATCTATAACGAAATCATATTTTCTTCATCTTATTGAACAACATGGCCTTTTCTTAAATTTTATGTAACACACATATATATACCAAATTGAATAAATCAAAGATCATATCCTATCACTTTTTAAATAATGTAATTAAATTTTTTAAAATTTTTTAAAGATTCTCTAAAAAAAATTTATAAACAGGAAGAGAGGAATAATTGATAATTAAAGGGGGAGTTGAAGACTGCAAGATTTCCTTGCCCCATCACTCTCAAAGAAAACACAATAATCTTAATCTAAATTATTGACACAGCACACACACACAAAAAAAAAAAAAAAAATCTGTTTGCAAACAGCATACCCCACTAGAGGAGCCACCCATGCCAATAAATCAAACATCACTCATTTTATCATTCACACATTGCTTTTCCACAATATCTTGTTGTCTAGGTGCCAATACTACAGTTTATATCTTCTTCACTTATTTATTTTATTATTAATAATAATTTCTTCTTAAATTAGCCCGTGGCCAATATTATCTTCTTCTTTTTTTGCCGTACCTTGCCAATATTATCAAGCCTATAAATAGATGACCCCAGTATAGTCCTTGATATAACACTGGTCAAGGATTTGGATAATTTCCTATCCATAATTATACACAGGCAAAAATGAATATGCAATTTATAAATTATATTTGACACAAATAAGAAGAGGAGAGAAGAAATATATAACATTGAAGTGTTTGCTGAAACAAAGCATTGAAGTGAATGGGCTTAGTTTTTGTGGGCATTGTTTTGGGCTTGCAACATAGGCCCAAGTTAAATGCCACCTATATTGAATTCTCCGGGCTGGCTAGGGTTTAAGAATAGCTTTCTTTAGCTTGACAAAAGAGTGGAAGACTCGACTCGAGTCTCGACCGCTCAACCCAACGAGAGGATCCTTGTTCGAAACAGCCGAAATAATGTCAAAGAAGAACAACCTTGCGAAGAGGAAGAAGCAGCACGAATTCGATCTCCGAAGTATGTTCACTTGCTTCTGCTTATTTGTGTTTTGTTGTATGTGAATCATTCGCTCTACCGGCATTTAAATTTCGCTGTTTGTCTTCGTCGCGTGGGAATTCATGGCTGATGTTTCTGATTTTTCGGTGATTTAGGGGAGAAACAGGAGAAGGAGAAGAAGGAGAAGAAGCTGATGGCGAAGAAAAATACGATGAAGGCATGTTTTCGTTCTCTAGTTATAAGATGCTTCCTTTGATTTTAAATTACAAATCTTCTCTGATTGGATGTTGAGCATATGAATTGATTAGTGGGAAAACAAGTAAAAGACAAAGTACAAATCTCAAGATTACTTGAAGAATTTAATAGATTGTTCATTATTATGTACTGAGAGATTTCCCCCTTTAATGTATTTAGGTTGATGGTAGCGGTAAGGCAAAGAAGAGAGGTGGATTTCAGGTTGGGAAGAGAAAAGTGAGGACTAAACTGACGGCTGTAGCTAAAGCTAAAGTTGCCCAGGCAATGCAGATTGACAAATGAAGTTTGAGTGTTTTATGATAATACGTTTAACCTAACAAATATGGAAGTTGTTTTGAGGTTACGTATTTATTCCATTAAGCCATCTGAGAGATTAATTGTATCATAGCCGCTTTCTGTCTCAGTTTTTGCTGATTCAATTGTGAACATCTGTATTAATTAATTTCAGAAGAATTCATACTGTTTCTTTGCCATGTGCTTATCGACCATATATCCTGTAATACAACCTGCCCTGTATATGGCAAGTTTAGAGCGATTCTAGAATATGGACATACTTTCATGGTCTGGTTACACATCCCAATAGAAAACTATTCGTAGTATTATACTACCATGTCTTCAGTCTTCACCTTGTTCAGATGTTCTGCTTTCAAATACCGCCTTTTTTATTCTATACTATGAACTGTGGCATGTTGTGTGAATGTGAGGTGAAAGTGAGGATGGCATTATGGAATCACTTGGCATCCAATGTGATTTAGTCAGATTAAAGTTTGACTGAGAATTATAAGGTCAATAAGCTATTCCATTTTGGCTTAATGTTTTATATCAGATTGGTGAAATATTTGATTTGTTGCCGACATTATACTGTTCAGGTTCTTTGGCCGTGTGAAGAATAAAAGGCTGTGGGTGAATTTAATCAATTTATCAGATAAATGAGGTCATAATGTGCGCCAGAGAGTTCACCGTAAAGGCCAAACTTTCTATTTTTAGACAATTAATGATTAATGTTTGGGAGGCGTCCATTGTGAATTCAAGTTCTGGATTGAAAATTTCAGAGTGATGAATGGTGAAAAGGGCTTCTTTTAGAAGTACATTTTGGGGAGTGGAAAGGACTTCTTTCAGAAGTACATTTTGGGCCTTTTCCCATCCTCTCGTCTTTTTCTTTTTTTAAATCACATGTCAACCTCGAACATGCAAATGAGTCCTTTATATGTTCTGAACCATTTAAAAAGGATGGGTATTGTTCAAAGTTTTGCTAAGATTTTTAATATTAACAAATTTGAAGTATGTATAATATGATTTGGTTGTGTTTTACTCCTTTATGTCTTAATTATAATATCTATTTAACTTTTTTAAAAATCCTAAGAAAATTAATTACATCACTTTAAATATTGAAATCTATTATTATTTTTTAAATTATTTTGTTTGATTTATGAATTAATGTATAATATAATATAATAAAATACAATATATGATATGATTAAATAACTTATTTTATTTCTTTAATTTCTCTAAAAGAAAGTTAATTTAGTTTTATAATTAGGACGAAAGTAGTATTACAAAGTTCCTGATTGCTTGAACATTCAACGAGGACTGTAATGAAGAGGGTAAGTATACTTTATCCACATACACATTTTTTTCCTCCTC
>JBAGKO010000003.1:1020171-1034769 GCA_037177275.1 Acacia concinna | reverse complement strand
CAAAAGCTGAACTTTTTGTCCAAAGCGTGGTGTCTAAGAGGTCTTTAACTGAGTCTGATTAAAGAGACACAATATAATATTGGATTTCTAAAATCACAATTCGCCTCATGAGCCACATAACCCAGTATCACAAAAGCCATGTTTGAACCCACTGCCTCTAGACATGCTTTCATCAAGTTCACATGTATCACAGACTTGGATCTCTATACCAAGTGATTATGCCCCAGATATGTGAGTTAAAAGTTAAAGCTCAAATCTTCTCTGGCCATTACAATTACCAGAGGATTCATGCCAACCTGAGTTAAGTATCACAACAATTCGTAAGATGCAAGAATATCTTATAAGATTGTTGGCGTCAGCCTCTTCACCGTACAAATTCTTGACAGCAACACCTATAAAATTACAATCAATAAACAGTTCAAGTCGCGTCTAAAAGCACTGTTCTTAGAAGATATTTTGCAACCCCCTGCTAAGTTAGGAAGCGACACTCCCAAGGATAAAACGAACTCTTCCTACATAAAGTAGAGTGGCAGAATTGCAGGAAGATAACTGTATAACTCAGAAGAAATGAGAGGAGAGGAGCTTGTGTCACCAAACTTAGTGTTATGACCACACTCGATCTTTAACCTTAGGCAATGTGTTGCCTTTTATAATAGAAAACATGTGACCGTTGCAAACATAATGGCAGTTTAATGACAATTAAAATGACAATTACAAAACATAAATTTTAATAAATGTAATAAAACCTTTTAATTGCATTAAAACTGTTAATTAAAATTCCAACGGTAAGTTCAAATACTCCTATTATCAGTCTTTTACTAACTCAAACTCATATCCAATAGTATATTAGGGTATTCTTAATCTTAATCTTAAGTTACATGAGACTTCTTCTATTAATACACCCACACTCAATATTTCCAACACAAATAATGGCTCAATGCATGAATCTGCCCGCTTTAGTGATGAGACCCATGATGAGGAGCTATAAATATGGAGAGTAACCTACGATTTGCCGCCAACGTTTATTTTTTTTTCACAAAAAAAGCATTCGTCATTAAAATATGTCAAAAATCTTATGAGAAGGCAAATATGGCCAAATAAAATATTAAAACATTAAAGTTGACTTCCGGGAAAAAAACATTAAAGTTGACATTCAAGGTTACTGAATATTCTATCATAAATAAACTCTCGATTCAAGTACCTCCTCCATCTTTGGAATTTATAATCTACCTCCAACGTGGGCCTAATCATCAAAATTATTGTTTATTATTTTACTATATTTGCCTTTTGGGGCCTAGACAAGACGGTCTTATTTTTGTTATTATTTTGAATTGAAGAAAGAGACCACAAGCTAAGGAACATGATGGTTTGTAGCAAACATCTAACATCCAAATCATCAATAAGTACGTTGGAAAAAAAAAATCAATAAGTCATTGGAAAAAAAAAATCAATAAGTACAATTTTGAGGACTAATGGTTTGTATTAGTTTTTGAAAATATCTTTAATAATTTATGAGATAAATATATTAGAAGAGTTTTATTTCGACTTACAGTAAATGTATATTTGAATTAGCTTTTGAGAATAGTTTTTACATATTCTAAAATAAATATATGAAATAAGTTTTGTATCGACTCGCGCAAATTTAAATTAACGGCTCTTGAAACCACAGTTTGAGCTTACCCAAACACTATCTTAGTATCATAATCAAAATGAAGGTGTTTTTTTAGTTTGTAAGATAGTGAGTTAAAAAAACAAGTTTAATCCCAATGCAATTGGAAATTTAAATGTGGGTTAAGAGATAAAATTGTTTCAGAAGTTTTCACTAATATTTTACCCTAAAAGTTTTAGAAGGGGCATTGTCCCTCTGAAAGACTTAAAAATAGGACCTTTTTGCCCCCGCTGTTATTTCCATTAATTTAATCTTTAATTGATCAATAATAATAAACTGATAGTCTACATGTCATCTATTTTATTTTTATTAAGGTACATATTTGCTATAGAAGTCTATCTATCATTTAATTCATTTTTTAAAAATGTTAGATTTAAGATTTCTGAGGCAAAGTTTGACTTTAACAAAAATAAAGTAGATAATAAATAAATTGTCAGTTTAGCATATTTAGTCAACTAATTATTAAAATTAATAAAGATAATGATCGGGATAAAATTGCTTCCCTTTAAAACTTATGAAACAAAATTGCTTTTAAAAAAATTTCAAAATAAAATTGCCCTTAATGAAACTTTAACAGCAATTTTATCCCAACCCTGTAAATATTATATGATGAAGCATGTATATTTAATAGGTATAAAATTAAAATTTTAATAAATTTTTAGTTAGGGTCTTAGGGATAACTTTTTTTTTTTTTTAATAAAACATGTTGTAGCAATTTATGAATAAGAACAGAAATGACATCACATTAAAATGTTTGTTCTTTTGGAATTATCCTTGAATAAATAGTTTAAATTTTATTTTATTTTATTTATATGAGAATAAAATATAAATAGCGGGTGAGGTTATCGTTACGTAGAGGAAAGATATTTTGGGGAAGGGATGGGACCATTGCCATAATTTGGAAAGACAGAAAAACAGAGATAAGTCAGTCACATGCTACCAAAGTGGGCCCTCTTTCTTTTACCCCTCCTCTCTCTTCACGCGACTTACACAGCGCGTGTACTCTCTTCCTTTCCGTTTCTCATTATTCTCTCTCTGTATTTTTTTGTCACGTCGTTTCCCCAGTACTCACCCCTTTTCTTTTCTTTTTTTCTTCCGTTTTTTGTGTAAAAGCCTCAACACTTTTTGGATAACCGACTAATTCAGGATTTATATATGAAGAATGTGCCGAGGATTGATCCGAGAAATTTAAAGGCCAGGGAAGCAACTTACAAATCATTCTTTTAATAATCATTTAACTCATTTGCTATGTATTTTTTGAATTTTGAATTTTTTGAATTTAATCATTACTCATGTTGGTACCACCATCAATCATCAATTCGTTGGCCCGGCAATAAAATCTAATCAATCTATGGGATTTTTGGTTGCCCAGACAAAAGCAAATTTGGACAAAATTATTATCTAATTCTCCCTTTATATTTTTTATAAATAATTTTTTTATATTTAATCTTTAATATAAATAATTATTTTTATTATCTCAAAATTTAAAGGGAAAATTTCAGAAAAAAGACATTGAAAATAGGGAAAAGACAGTTCAGTATAGCGAAATCAGAAAATCCTAAATCAGTCTGTTTAGTACTTTTTTTGGGTAATTATGAAAATGCCACTAAATTTTTCACAACACGAGTATCTAAATTAACAACATCAGGTACTATGTATTTACACTGTGAGTTGTAAATACGTAGTACCTGGTGTTGTGAATTACAAAACTCATGTTATGAATTATAAAATTCGTGTTGTGAAAAATTCAGTGACATTTTCGTATTTACCTAAAAAAAAGTATAAAACAGACTGATTTGAGATTTTCCGATTTCACTGTACTAAATTGTCTTTTCCCTATTTCCAATGTCTTTTTTTTTAAAATTCTCCTAAATTTAAACTGTCTTTTCTTTTTTTGCCTCTATTTAATATATACCTTTATAATCCCTATTCCCATTCACTATTAATTATTTTTTGTAGTATAATCATTTATTATGCATTCTCCCACATATTTTTCATTTATTCTCTCTCATATATTAATATTTATTATCTCTCCTACTATTTTTCATAAATAGAGGCATATTTAGAAAAAATATATATATCATTTTTGAAATAGACATTATTTTTAACTAATTTTAACCATCTATTCATTTTTTATAATGAGGAAAGAAATTGTTTATAAAATGGAAGTACATGAGTACTATTTTAAGTTGTGGAAAAATAATTAATTTATTCTAGTTAAAAGATTTTTTGTAAGTTAGACAAGAAGATGATGAATAAAAATATTAATCCCTTGCACATTCGCTTGCAGGTATTGGATAATTGAATACTAATTATTATGACATTGTCATGTTAAATGCGAGTGTACTTGACTTATGGTAAGAAATCATATAATACTAAATATATATTTCAGCGTTTGAATTAATTTTTGTAGAATAGCTTTTGGAGCAAACCATAGTTTCTATAATAGATTTTTTATAATAGGATTTGTGAAAATATAGGTTTGGATAAAATGTGAGTGTTTTGGCCTGGCCAACTGTCCTTCTCATAGAGGAACCCACAATGAGCGGAGGATTAGTCTTTGGCCTATTGGCCTGGGATATCTTGTGAAATAAAAAAAAATGTGAGTGTTTGGGTAAGAATAACTTTTACGGATTCCGATATAAGTATATGAGAGGAGTTTGTCTCAGTTTGCACAAACCATAGTTTCATAATTGAAAAGCAAGAAAATATCTCTACTTAGAAATCATGGTTTCAAACCATTCTTTTTGTTAAACCATGGTTTAAAAATACAATGAGGTGTTTGACAATTTTGGTTGAAACCTTGGTTTGTGACCAAACCAATCTTTCAAACCTTAAATCCAAATAAGCTATCATTTTAAAACTTGAGTTATAAAATCTTAGGGTAAGAAGTTCTTTAATCCTAACACTATTGACAAAAAAAAAAAATCATATTAACTACTCATCATACTAACTATTTTAACTAAGGTACTTTACAAAATACTCATAATATTAACTAATTCTCTTAGAGGTTGTTTGGTATGATGGGAGGGCAGGGAAAATATAAATTTTAGGAGTTGAATTTAAAGAAATTGAAGAAATGAGATTATAAAATTTTAATAAAAGAAAAATATAACATAAAAAAGTATGAAAAAATAATTTACAATTTTTAACTCCACTTGTTTAATTTTTTAAAATTCAAGTTATAAAAATTTTCCCTCCCCTCCCATCCCCTCCCTTCCAAATCTCTTGTACCAAACAAGTTCTTAATTTAGGGGGTGTTTGGATACTCTTAAAAAAAGTCGTTTTGAGGTCAAACCAACTTTTACGGGAAACAAAATCTAAACACTCTCATTTTTTAGAAAAATTATTTTAACCCAAAACCAACTTTTCCCCCTAAAAAATTAACTATTAAAAAGCTACATCTTATAATATTTTTAATGCTGTAATTTTAATTTTATTATCCAAGGAATATTATAAGATGATAAAATAGAAAGATGAAGGAGAAAAGTGAAAAAATGAATAAAGTTAGTTTAGGGTAGTGGATATTTTAGGGAAAGAGATAGGAGAAAAGTGAAAAAATGAAAAAAGAAAAAAGTGGAAAGACCATAAAAAGTTGGTTTTGGAGAAAAAAAAGTTGGTTTGGGGATAAAATGACTTTTGCAAATAATTGGTGTGTTTATGTGTTTTTTTTTCAAAAGTTAGTTTGGGGTTAAAATGACTTCTGTAAAAAATGGGTTTGTTTGAGTGTTTTTCTTCAAAAGTTGGTTTGTGATTAAAATGAATTTTGCAAAAAATGGGTGTGTTTGGGTATTTTTTTTTCAAAAGTTGGTTTGAGGTTAAAATGACTTTTACAAAAAATAGCCGTGTTTAGGTGTTTATTTCCTTCAAAATGGCTTTTACATTTTTCCCTGCGAAATATATTATACTACAATTTTTTTAATAAATATATTTTTGCATAATTTTTATCATCTTTTAAGATGAACTAATGTTACAATTTTAATTTTTTAAATCCAATTTGTACACATTTTGGTATTAATTATGTAATTTTATTATAAAAATAATTTATATAACATTATAACCCTTACATGTAATTATTATAAAAGTTAATGCCCCTTTTGATCATTTCACCATGGAAAAGCTATTCTGATGACATTTATCCAAACACTCTCAATTTTTCAAAACCAACTTTTTCACATAAACTATTATGAAAAAGCCATTATACTCTATAATCCATTATCAAAAGTTCAATCAAAAATAAACTTTTACAACATTTCAAGAAATCTTAATTACTTAGAATATTGGAAAAATGATGAAAAAATACCATATGAATTTTAAAAACCCTAAAAAGTCTTTTGAACAAGGGAAATAACATATTAGAAACCTGTGCTTTTTAAATTCAGATCAAAGATTGTGGGTTTTATCATTTTCGTTACTATTATATTTATTTTCCTGATTAATTATATCAAAACACACAAGTATAGAGTTGTTATGTATGTTCGATTCTAGTTCTTTCTCCTACCAATTATGTCAAAACACATAAATATCGAATTTTATCATTTAGATTACGAGTTTTGTCATCTACGTTACTATTCCAGTTAAGCATTAAGGTATGAATGTGTCATTTCCTTTATTCAATAGATTTTTTAGAGTTTTTTAAAATTTATATGATATCTTTTTGCTATTTTCCCTAAAATATTTAAGAAAAAAAATCCTAAAGAAAGACTATCGAAATGATAAAGGACAATTCAGTATCGCGAAATTTAAAAATTCCAAATCAGTCATTCAGGGAAATTTGTAATGTTTGAATCTTAAAATTTTGTAAAATTATATAAATGCTCTTGAATTTTACAACAATAATATCTTAATTTATAACAATAGAAGCATTTTAGATAATATATATTTAAACTGATACTCTTATTGTAAAAATTTAAGGATTTTTACATAATTTTATAAAATTTTAAAATTTTTTTAAATGACTAATTTAAAATTTACAGATTCGACGGCATCAATTATCTTTTAACATTTTCATAGTTTTTTTTTTGGTTGTTGAGATTTTCTCAATATTCAACTAACGGCGCGTGAAAAGGCTCCTTTGACAATCCCAATGAACTCTACTCTAGCTTCCCCACCACACTGCGAATATTAAAATAAAAAATAAAATAATTAAATTTCAACTGAGTTGAAAATAATAAATAATTTAGTAGGCCATTGTTTTCGAAAAATATAAAATATTCTGTATTATCCGAACTAGAAACGCTTTTTAGCGTTCGAGTTTGGTTGCTTCTCCCAACCTATTCCTGAAATCTCAGTGCACGATGCCTTCGTCGCCATCATCATCAGTTCTTCACCCAAATAGGAGAGAGAGACAAACCGCGTTTTAGAGCGAGAAACTCAAACGGCATTCTAGGGGGGAGAGAGAGAAAGAGAGTGAACGAGTGAAGTGAGAGAGAAAGAGCAACCGAGCTCAGCCCTAGAAAATTAGGCAATCCCGATAAGGACTTTTGCTGGACTAGAGCGAGCTGCGTCTACCCTCTCTCTCAGAAGTAATTGCTGCTTTGCACTGTTCCTGCTTCCTTTAATTCCCAAGAGGCATTTTTCAATTTGGGTTTTTTCTCACTATCTTCGAGGTCTTCACGGGGAGAGTGACGTTTTCAGAAATGTCAGTGTGACGCTTTTATTTTTTTTCGTATTTGGTTTTGTTATTTTCTCTCTCTACGGTTTTAGATTCATGATGCATTATAATCCTCTTGTATCTGGGTTGTAAAAAGCTGTTCTAAAGTGACCCAATACTGGCTTTTCTGTGTGTCCAGTTCAGTGTCATTTTAAGCTGTTTGGCTTGCTATCGCATCTTGTGCCGGTGACTCAAAGCTGGGCTGGCATTGACTCGGAGTAATTCCCTTTTCTTTTCTTTTACTTTTTTAGGGTTTTCATTTTCTGGGTGTTGGCATCGAAATTTCAGCTTTATCTCTGTGGTTATCGGGTTCCTTGGAACTTGCTTGGTGTTTAAGGTTCATGATGAGTTGGTAAGAGGGGACCTTTTCCGGCTCATCTGGTCTTTATCTTCAATATGAAGCGTCTTGTTGTTTCTTATGGTTTGGTAAGCTGTGAAATAGCTTATGTTTTTGTCTTCTCGTTAACCCATTGCTTTTCGAAGATCGGTGCTTTGTTTTCTTTTCTTGTGTGAACGACTTCTTAGCTTTATTTCCCTTTCAACACTCTTTCTTGTACTTCATGGTTGTCTTCTACATGTGTGAATGCCTTTGGGTCGGAGGTCCTTTTCTTTTCCTTTTATTTACACAGTAGGACCTTCAGATCTTCATATTTCAATAATAGTACGGTGCCAACGTTGAGAAATTTTATTTGCTATAGGCTCCTCCGTTTGATTTGAAGTAGCTCTGGTTGTGTTTCTCAAGTTAGTCACATCTTTGATATGTCTGTCTTCCTGTTTTAGCAATCTTATTGTTCATCTATATTCCTGGTTGTTACTTATTTCGTATATTTCCTGGTACTATTATTTAAGTTTATTTTAATACAGTAAAATAATAATAATTTAATAATTTATTATTTCATATTGTTTTTGTGCTAGGTATGAGAACATGGCTGCTTGGTGATAGATTTTCGCTTGTTGGATATTGAGGTGGCAGCTACCTTGAAAAGATTCTAAGGTGTTTGAAGTAAATGCATGGATCGGGGGGACCAAATGGCGTTATCTGGATCTGCATCTTACTATATGCAGAGGGGAATAGCTGGTTCTGCCGGACAGCCTGAGCTCCACGGTTCCTCAACTATTCACCAACTTTCTAATTCCAATCTATCATTTCAACCCAACATTGGGGGTGGTACTCTTGGATCCACGCTACCATTAGAATCTTCAGCCATTTCACCTCATGGTGTTAATGTAGGCACTCCATCTGGAGTGCCATCTGGGGAACCTGTCAAAAGGAAGAGAGGTAGGCCCAGGAAATACGGTCCAGATGGAAATGTGGCATTGGCATTGACTCCCCTGTCATCTAATCATCCTGGAGCACATTCTGGTAGTGGAACTGTGACGCAGAGCCAAAAGAGGGGTAGAGGGCGCCCACCAGGATCTGGCAAGAAACAGCAGTTGGCTTCTCTTGGTAAATCTCTGTTGTCGCTTTTGCTTTTCCTGTGTGTTTGAGATGTTTATAATTTGGGGCTAAACTGTAGCTGATATTGGATATGCTTGTTGAATTCTTGTTAGGTGTACATTTTCTTTCTCTTTTCAGTCAATGTGTATTAATTTTTCTTATTTTCTGCATGCTTGCATGGAAATGGGTCTATGTCTTTTCTTACCTAAATTCTCTTGCTAGTTTTTAGTGAGCTAGAATCTGATTGCTATTTAATTTTATTGATATTAATAAATTTTTCATCGGTATGTCACTATTTCTTTCTAGAAGTGATGTTGACTTTATTAGAAGCATGGGAAGCGAAGATAGCTGATGTATCACCAATTGCTTCATCTGACTAGTTCTTATTTGCGTTGCACATGAAAATTCATAGTAGTGTTGAGTTCTCTTTTGTTTTTTTTTTTCCAGCCAGTGGTGAAGAAAATTGAAGAATAAAAGGCAATTTGCTCTGAATTTCTTTGGTAGAATTAAAAATGAATTGGAAGAAGGGCAGACGAGTCTCGTACAGTTATCAATAGGCTGACAGAATCCCTATTCTATTGACCAACACTTAAATGTAATAAAAGGAAAGAATAAATTCAAATCAAACTAATAGAAGCACATTAAAATGTATGATACAAAGGAGAAAGTATCAAGATCACCATACTTGCCGCAAAGCTAATGTGTCAATATCATGCATATCCAATTATTTATTAGCCCTTTAAACCTTAACTATGACAAGGTCTTGGTCAATATATCAATAACTTTAGTTTGGGATGTTGCGTTTGATAGATTAAAAATGTCAACTTCAAGCTTTCCCTTGAGAGTTTCTGTCAATCTTTTTGTGCTTTCTTTAATCTTGGTGTATTGGATTCTTTCTAATTCTAATAGTTTTCATGCTGTCACTCGTTATTTTTAAACGCTTCTACATTGGAATCCTTAATTACTCCAAAAGTCCTTCAAGCAACAAGACTTTAGAAATTCCATGTGCAAGAGCTTTGAATTTAGCCTTTTCACTGCTTCTGGCAAAAGCTTGTTTTTTACTCCTCCAAATAATTAGATTGAGCTATGTAAAATGTAATATCTAGTAGTACCTATTTTTGCAATAATTGGCTCACGGTTCACCCTAGTCAGAAGTATTTCTTTGTTTGCACCTTGTCTTTAAGGTGACGTTACTTAAGGTTATCTTTGAATGTCTTAAATTTTTTATAGATTGATTGCAAGTGATCTCGGAAAAAAAAAGGGATATAGAAGGTTTTAGAGGTACGTTTATTATGTAAAGAAACGTAAATAAAGGTTATATGAATTTTGTTTAGCAAGAGCTTTTTGAAGTATAGAAATTGAGGGAATAATAAAAGAAACTTTAATACCCTTAAAACTTTTGTTTGATCTCTTCCTCTAGATCTTCTTCCTTACCCATCTCAACCTTCTTACTTCCCCCATAATTAAAAAGGCGATTCCTCCCGTCAGTTTCTCAACCCATAATCTGAAATCATAATTTAAAGTTGCAAAAAACACAATCAATTGCACAAGCCATTCAATTTTACAGCACAGTAGCATGACACAAAAGCCTTCAACCAATCGCATGAACAAAATACAGACATCTTGCTTCATAAATTTACCATAAATTATGGACATGATGCTTCGTTTAAGTCTTAGTTCCTTCCTAATGCAATTGATGAATATGACTTTTAGACTCACTATCACTGGAAGAGGGGATGCCTAGCTTTTGGTCAGATTCACGATCAAGCCTTGGGGCCACTTATGGCTTTAGCACATCCACCCTCTTCCTCCTTGAGCAAACTTGGCCTGTTTCTTGCTTTCCTTTACTAGACCACTGGCAAATAAAAGCATAATAAACATGCATGAGGTAAATGAGAAATTCCAGCGATCAACAACAAGCAGTAAGGATGGCTAAATTATTCAGTTAGACAACAGGAAGGATGAATTGTCTTTGGAATTAGCAGTTTTTGCATTAGACACCCAATTTTAGCTCATTCATGAAGATGTTCAGTTCAAGTTCCATATAAATTATATATTCGAATCCCGTACTTCTAATGTGAAATTCAAGTGTCATGCCTTGCATTGGGATCTAATATTCCTTGTGAGTGTTTCCTGGTCCTAAATTAGAGTAGCTGCAAAGAGGTTTCCTTGGTTCTGTCTAGATTCTAGTTAAATGTAAATTGTGGTTTGAATATGTTTACTCTCCATTTTTGATATTTGAAGTGGTTTTGCTATAGGTGAATTGATGTCTGGTTCAGCTGGAATGGGTTTCACTCCTCATATCATCACCATTGCAGTTGGAGAAGTATGTAATACATTCATATGAACATTTGACAATGTTTCTGTAATCATAGTAGCACTTGCCTGAAATTTATTTTATTTATGCGTCTGTATATTGGTTCTCTTGTTTTCAAGCAATTGAAAACATCTTTTAATTTGTCCTGCTGACTAAGATGTGGCATGTCTTTCTGAGAAAGGGGGCATAACATTAAATGGGTCTCTGGACGATTATGTACAGTGAACATTACAAAACTCCTAAAAGACATGTTCATATGTACTAATCTTTGCAAAACCAAAGCCAAGCATTACGGATATTGAAATCTGTGATGGTAAAGAGAAAAATAACAGTGTCTTGTCAAGTTATTTTATTCTTTCCGTGTAAACATGGTTAATTTCCATAGGGCCGTCCAATGCATATAATAATACTTACAGAAATGACTTCACTGAGGACTGATTGTATTCTATATTTTCTTAAAACTTAAAAATGTTATTTTTCTAATCGCTTACTGTTCTTGTTTCTCTTTTCAAGGGGCTGTGCTGCATGTCCTGTTGCTTGTGTTACAATTTGAGAATTACTGTGTGAACTTACTTTCCTTTCTCTATAGGATATTGTGTCAAAAATAATGGCATTCTCCCAGCAAGGGTCTAGAGCCGTGTGTGTATTGTCGGCCAATGGTGCTGTTTCAAATGTGACTCTTCGTCAGCCTTCATCGTTGGGTGGTTCTGTCACATACGAGGTTCAGCATTTTCTTAGTGCTACTTGCATGTACATATGGATTCTGTACATAGATATACATGTTTAACTGTTTACTGTGTACATTATCAATGCTGATGTTTAACTGTTTACATGTCTAACATTTTAGTTCTAGTATTCTACTGAATAAATTAAGAATGCCACTGTTCATACACTTGCCTGTGAGTGAGATCGTTGCTTTTAGTTGGTTGGTAGTTATACCTTGTGCCGACGTTATTTTTAGGTATCTAGCTTTAGTTTTGAAAAAACTAATTGTTAAGAATGATTGGCCTTCTAGTCAGTCAGCTATTCTTTCTTTGTTCAACTTTTTATAATCAAATCTTTTTTAAAGCGCTATATTAGGGAAGTTGCTACTTTCAAGTCTTAATTACATTATTCCTTTCATTATGTGACAATTTTTTTTTGGGCTATGACTTCAATAGGGGCGTTATGAGATATTGTGCCTGTCAGGCTCGTACTTGCTTAATGAAAGTGGCGGTTCGCGCAATCGATCTGGTGGATTGAGTGTCTCTCTTGCTAGTCCTGAGGGTAAAATCATTGGTGGAGGAGTCTGTGGAATGCTTATTGCAGCATGTCCTGTTCAGGTACTTAATTGTATATTTTCTTCTGCCTGAATATAAGCTACAATGCCCCTTCCCACTTTTACCTCTTAATGGATGGTTAGGATGAAACACTGAATATAACCTACAGGTGATAGTTGGGAGCTTTTTATGGGGTGTATCAAAGACCAAGAACAAAAAAAAGGAAGTTGAAGAAGTTCCTGTGGAATCAGATCATCAGGGAGTTCATCATCCAGTTGCTATGAATAACATTATGGCCAGTCAGAATCTCAGCCCACAGTCTTCAATTGGTGCATGGCCGGCATCTCGCACCATGGATATGCGCAATTCCCATGTTGACATTGATTTAATGCGTGGGTGACAATCTATAAAATATACACGAGTAATGTGTATATATATATCAGATTCGTGGTCTCTGGTCTAATTTTCTTGTGAACTTAGAGCATTATTATTAGTAGGGAAAGAATGTGAAGTACTGCCATCGGAGTAGAAGTTAGCTGACTTTTGGACCCAGAATTAGCAATTGGGTTTTGTAGTTTGTACTCAATATTTGAGTAGGAATTTGAACTTCTAAGGTGTTGTATCCCTGATTGGTAATGATTTATTTCCTTTCTGCAAAAAAATTTGTCAGTGAAACTATATGAATTGTGGCTTTGACCTTTTGAGTATATTTAATGTGAACCATATTTGTCAGTGAACCATATGAATTTCTAAGGTTGATGCTATTCAAAAAGTATAGTCGACTTGCTCTTCTTTTTCCCACCATGCTCTGTTTTTGTTTTATTGATTTAGGTGTTTTCGTAGATTTTTTTTTGGGGGGGTCAAAGAGGTGTTTTCGTAGATTAAATGAACCCTGTTTAGGTTCCTTAAATAGCTTCAGCTACGTATAGTGATATAGTATATTAACAACTATTTATATATATATATCTCTCTCCATATATATATATATATTTTGTTTTAGCTGTCCATACGCTGTTATAAATACGGGGCAATGGTTGCATGTATTACTACAGGCACAAGCGCAAATCGTTATTTATGTTTTATTCCCCCAAGGGCTACACAATGCTATTCTGAAATTTATAATTACTCATTTTACTCTATTTTTTATCCTATGTGTAAGATAAATTTGGGCCCTCTGAGTTAAGTTTTGATGGTAAGTGACTTACGAACCATTGGCACAGCCTGCAACCCACTGGAGCTGAAAAGAAAAGAAAAAGTCCTATGATATTTATTAGAAATGATTTTAGAAAAATAATAATTTATTAAAAGTGATTTGTATTTAAATTAGAGGTATTAGAAGTGATTTTCAATCAAAAAAAAAAAAGAAGTGTGTTTTTTCAAACTGAAACTTATTTAGAGGGTAAACAAAAAAGTAATTCATGATAGATTTTTTAAAAGTTTTTCTAATAAAAAAATTGTTATCTATTTAAATTTTAATAGTGATTTAATATTTAAAGTGAAATTTTCTTTCTAGCTTGTTTCTATTAATTTTTTTAAAAAAAAACTAAAAACAATTAAATTGTCCCCCAGTCAGCTAGAAGTCCCTAAAAGAGCTTTCAGTAATGCAAGAGAAGCCCAGTCAGTTAAAAGTACTGTGGTTTCCAAACACCATTTACGCTTATGGACTTGTGTTTTTTTGTAAATCTATAGCTACTTTCCCAAAAGTAGTTTCCAAATACCTCCTTAAAACTAGTTATTGAGTTGTGGACATTACTTTTTTAGACTTCCAATTTAAATTTGCATCATTGCATGGTCATTTTGGGACAATTTTCATTACTTCCACGCAATTGGGGTGAATTTCAGATAATACAATAGAGAGTGAAACAATGGAGCAATCTCTGTAGATACACTCAAGTCTCACCATCTTTTTTCCCTTTTTTTTTTTGCCAACACTTACAATTTTATGTTTTGAAAGAACAACAATACATGTCTCCCAAGAAATTAACCTGCTTAACACATTGAAGAATACAAATACTCAAATAGCACATATTATTATAACCGTCGACACATGATAATATATTCATAATGTACATAACAAACACAAACATCACAAAAATTTAACAAACATAAATATGATACAGATAATTAACAACACAAACTATATATATATATATATATATATGATGAAACTAGCTAGTTAATTAACGAGAGTCAGACCAAGTAATGTGCATGCCACCCCACTGAGGTGAATCCTTGTTCACACCCAAGGCTTCCCACACTGCT
>JBAGKO010000003.1:998784-1009228 GCA_037177275.1 Acacia concinna | reverse complement strand
ATCATAAAAAATTGAAAACAGATCCGTTTTTCGCCCATAATATATCAAAATGTTACTCATTTTATGTAGAATCTAATTATAAAAGAACCACAAAAAATATATTTAAGAGTTACCCAAATTAGAGGTAATAGAGAGAAAAAGGAGAAAAAGGTAATGGAGGGGAGCTGAATCCCTGTCTCTTTTAAGACTTAAGCGGTCCTGTCATACGGAGGAAGATAGAAGGGTACGTGTGATTCAGTATAAAGGCCACTTGACAAATAGTGGGACAGGATGCAAATAATAGGGGTATGGATTCGGCATAAAAATATTAACTACTACTCATAATCCTAAAAAAAAAAACTAATTAAATCACTTTATAACATTAAAATTTATCGTGTTTTTAAATTATAGTATTTGACTTATGAATTAATATACTCCCTCCAGTATAATTATAAGGGCCTACTAACTTTTTTAGAGAATCCAAAAAAATTCTAAGAAAGCTAATTATATTACTTTAAAATATTAAAATTTGTCGTTTTTTTAAATTACGTTGTTTGACTTATAAACTAATATATAATATAATAAAACACAATATATGATATGATTAAGTAATGTAATTAGCTTTTTTAGGATTTTCCTAAGATTCTCTAAAAAAGTCAACGGGCTCTTATAATTAGGACCGAAGGGAGTATAATATAATAAAACATAACATATGATATGATTAAGTAATGTGCTGGAAAAAAAATTAAATTATATAATTAGCTTTATTAAAATTCTCTCAAAAAAAGTTAACTGATTTTTATAATTAGGACCGGACGGAGTATTTCATTTTCTAAATACAAGACCCAATTAACTTTTTTTTAGATTAAGAAAGTTAAATAAATTATCTAATTATAGTATATGTTATCTATTATTAGATTATATATTAATTTATAAATAATACTTATTAGTTTGGAGGGAAAATGATAAATATAAATAGTCTAAACTAATTTAATTAAATACTTTACTCTTTCTAACAAAATTAATTAAGTCACATATTGCACGTGGTTTATATTTCTTTTCATAGAAAATCACACATAACCAGGCGACGCACATTTATCGTGTTGGACGTTCTTTGCCAACTACATTTTCACCAATGTATGGGTCTGTGGGATCTTATAATGATTTTATAAATAATTTTAAGAATTAATACATACATTTCTTGCAGTTTGATAAAATTTAAAGGGAAAATTAATCTTTTTGTCTTTATAGTTTTATCTAAATTGTAACTCATTTTCTATATTTTGACTCGATGCAACTCAGTCCCTAGAGTTTTGACTCGGTTGTGACTCAGTCTTTGAACTTTGACTCGTTGCAAATCAGTCCCTGTAGTTTTAAGCACTTTATAATTTAGTCCTTAACCTTTATTTTAAACCATAATGACTAAATTATAAAGTGTCAAAACTATGAGGACTGAGTTGTAGCAAATCAAAGTTTAAGGATTGAATCACAACCGAGTCAAAATTTTAAGGACTGAGTTGCACTAAGTCAAAGTACAGAGACCGAGTTGCAATTTGATAAAAATTATATAGATCAAAAGATTAATTTTCTAAAATTTAAATTTTGATTTATGTAGTTTCAAATTATAAGTTCAGGTTTCCATAATTTCATGACGACTTGAATTATCACTTACTAAATCAACACCTATTAAAAGTATGCGAATCAAAATTAAAATTGGGAGAATTACATTGAGGACTTAAATAAGGAAATTAATATTAGAAAAGTCCTTATGACAAGTTGAGGAGCTATTATTGACAATCTGAAGAGTTATATTGACAACTTAAAAAGCTAGTTGGGACTTGTCAACAAATACATTTTTTTATTTGAGACCTCAATGTAATTCCCCCATTAAAATTTATATAATCCCATATTTCTCACACATTTTAGTTTAATTCCTTGTACTCTCAATAAGTTCGGTTTTTATCCCCATACTTAACATTTTTTCCTTTTTTTTCTTTTGGCCTGCACATACTTAACATCTTTAACTATAAAGTGGAAAAAATATAATTTGAAACAAACAAAATTAAAAAAATTGAAAAAAAAAAGAGGAGAGTAATTTATAAATTTTATTTTAGGACTGCCCACGGATTGAGTCTAATATTTCACAATATGGTGAACCAATGTCAAATTGTTATTTGAAGAGTCATTTATATTTAATACCCAATAGTATCTTAAATAAGATTATCTTCAATATAAAGACATCTTATATCTATGTCGATCAACACAAAAAATCACATTGTAAGAGATGAAGTCCTATCTCATGAGGCTGAATGACATATGCTCAAATCAATCTAGTTGGGAGGTTGTCTTTAAACTCCAAAATAGTATAGCGTCATATGTTTATTTGAATATTTTTTGATCTCTATGAAATAGGTTATTGGCTTGTAAATCCATCCATTGGAAATGAGTTTTTTTACCTTCAATTGCTCGTGTTTTAAGAGGTTATGATATTTATCATTAAGCAGGACATTGTTAGCCAATCTTGATATTTCCCTCTCCACTGTAAATTACTTAAACAATCCTAAATCATTATCCTTCATTATCCTAAAAATGTTTACTAGAGTCTTACTTATCTTTTTCAAGATATATGTTTTGTTATTGTTTTTTTGTACTTTTACTAGCTAATGCATAATTTTGTTTCACATGAATGATATGATGGTGGGCTACTTAAACCGAATTTTATGATCCGGAAGCCCAGAATTAGTGGACCAGCTGAAGGCCCATCTTGGGGAAAATTGCTGCGCCCTCTTATGCCTCCTGTCTCCTCTCTCATCGTGTCTCGCCCAGTTGCCGCCACCTCCTCCCACGTCATCTTCCCCGTTCTCTCCTCTCTCTTATCGCCTCGGTCTCCATCCTATCGCTGCCGCCTCCTCTTCTTTCATGTTCATACGAATAAAGGCTATGCTTTTGAAGAATTTCCAACTTCATTTGTTCATCTTAGGTCATCTAAGTACAGGACGGTAATCCGACACTTCTCTCTCTCGCCATCTTCTTGTTTGTTAATTTTCTTAGTTCTTCATCTTTCTTTGTTACTGAAGAACTTTTCTTGGTTTCATATAAGGAGGCGTGTTATCAGCTATTCACCCTCTTTGTTTAATTTTCATGTATTTGACTAACGCAGGTCTGTATGTACTGTGTCTTATTAATCTTGGCTATATCAGCTGTTCACACTCAACTGTTCGTTTGGATCTTCTTTTGTCATTACAAAATCATAAACCCCAGGCACCATAAATCTGCAATACCCTAGTAGGGGAAGGATATTAGGTACCTTGAATGGGGAAATTCCATCTTCCTCCCGTTTTGCAATTTCAAACCCATTTCTTAGAAAGCCATCGTTTCTAGTTCTAGCAGGAACTTCACAATTAACTATTCCTCCATCAGGACAGCCCCGTTATTTACCCAAGAAGACCTCCAATAAAAAACCTTGGCAGAATTAAACTGTGCCATTTGAAGTTATCCTATCTTTATTATATGGTTTACTATTAATTAAATTCTCACTTGATTTAGGTAGTTATTATTTATTTTCTTTTTAATTTATGTTTTATTGCTGTTGCATTTGTTTATTTTATTTGTTTTTAACATATATCCTTTTAGATTTTCTTATTAACTTATTATTTTATTTAAAAATATTTTTTATTAATATTGAGTTATATTTAAGCTATTTAAATGGGATTATTTCTCTGTTACTTGTTGTCTGGGGAAAATCCTATTAAAGGCTTTTAAAATACTTAAATTCTAAATTAAGCCTTTGAATTTAACAATTTATAAATTACGTCAAGTGAAAATTCAAAAAAAAAAAACAGTGGAAATATGAAAATTTCAATTCAAAGCAACAATATTCAAAAATTTTAAATTAATCTTTTTGTACTTTTTTTGTGTGTAATTATAAAAATGTTACTGAATTTTTAACAATACGAGTATCATAATTCACAATAAGAGTATCTAAATTAACAACAACTAAAACATTTAGGCATTATGTATTTACATTGTGAGTTGTTTGTGCTTTTGTTATTAATTAAGATACTTTTATTGTGAATTACGATATTCGTGTTGTTAAAAATCTAGTGGCCTTTTCGTAATTATATAAAAGTACAAAAAGACTGATTCGATATTTCTAAATCTTGGTGCTCTGAATTGGAATTTTCATATTTCCATTCTTTTTTTTTTTTAGGATTTTCCTTAAGTCAATCAACCCAATTTAAGATTTTATATTCTGAGTAATTTTACCTATATACCCATTTTCCTCCTTCTTCGGCTTCTAGTTTTATCTTGGAAAAATTCTAAAAAAAGACGAGGGAAATAAGGAAAAGACAATTCAGAGCAATGAAATCAAAAAATCTAAAATCAGTGTTTCTGTTTTTTTTTTTTTTTGCGTAATTATAAAAATGCCACTGGATTTTTAAAAATAGAGTATTGTAATTCACAACAAGAGTATCTCAATTAACAACATCAGCACAAACAACTTACAACGTAAATACGTAGTATCTAAATGCTTCTGATGTTGTTAATTTAGATATATGTTATGAATTACGATACTCGTATTATTAAAAATCTAATGACATTTTCATAAGTAAACAAAAAAAAAAGTATAAAAGATTGACTTAAGATTTTTCAATTTCGTCTTTTCTCTTTCCTTTTATCTTTGGTCCCCTCTCCTAATTTAGGATTATATTACATTCAGCCTTGAAGGTGAACCCAAAGAGGCAGAAAGAGGAGGGAGTAGTGTGAGTATCTGAGCAAATGGGTTTGCTCTTTCTCAGACTCGTTCACTTATGCCTTCTCCGTCAGTGTAATTTCTAGTTCTCCACATTGTTGCCTGTTACTCAAAAGATGTTTTTGAGGTTAGTCCTGTTTCTCAGATCTAAAACCATAACAACTTTCTCACTATCTGTTAATCATTCTCAAGATTGTTAAAATTGCCGTGTGTCTCTGATTTCTCTCATTTTCCTTTTGTTCTTGTTCATCTCTCTCTTTCGATTCTCACGGTTCTCGCAAGCCTGAACATTTATTCAGTTTAATATATTGACTCAATCTAAATCGTAACACATTTAGGCATATACCTAATCGAGTATACCAAATGTTGTTTAACAATTAAAAATGCCAAATCTTAGCAATTTTTCAAGGGTTTCTTCCGGCTATAATTACATGTATGAGCGCCCACATAATATCATCATCTTCTTCTTCTTCTTTTCCAGATTTGATGAAATTCTAGGTTTCCTGGCAATGGGCAAATTCCCGTCATAAGTGCATTTGAAAACGCTTTTGTAAACCATCTGGTTTCCTAACCAAGCGAGGTCCAAGTGGTACCAAGCTTTTGGCATAACATGGATAAATTTTATGCAAGGAAAATAATTGAATGCTGTCATTTTGATAAATTTTTCCAATTTAAATCATCCAAATCCTCATATACTCCTCGTTTTGAAGCTAATTTTTGTACTTGATATGGAGGACAATGAAGTTGCAGCAATTGCAGGGCCTGAACATGTAGAACTGCAACATTCCTGCATTTGTTCAAGCTGTACGCTGATGCTGCTCCACCACCTTAATCCCAAGTTGCCCCTTCCCATTATTTTCTGTTGCTATTATTATTTTTTCTTGATTTTCCAGTGCTGTTCGTGCATTTGCTCCACCACTAAGTGTGGAGGATTGGGACCACACCAGTAGGGTCATAATTGTTCTATTAAGACTTTCATGAGTTCATCCTATATTTTCATAGCTGCTGTGTTTCTCTGTCATTTTATATTGCTTTGTTGTTGCCCTGTTCTCTCTTTCCTTGCATTGAGGGCAATGAGTATGGGGGAAGGACTGATTTGCGATGTGTGTTGTGTTACTTCTAATTGCCTTATTATAGATTCATTTCTCTGCATATTGTGTTTTGCAATTCTGCGCAAATTAATTTAAGTTATGATGTATTATTCTGAAAACTATAGTGATGATAAACATGAGTTAATGACTGTTTGAGGGAATGTATGGAACTGATTTGTTTCAAGGGACACAAGCTGTGAGCTTGGGAAACTGACAACATTGAGCTTAGTAATACATATGGCCCAGCCCTTGTAAGTGAAGTCGATGGAATTAGCCAACATGGAAGGATATTTGATCCTGTTTGATTCATTAAATGTTGTGTGCATACTCTCTAGTTCTAAACACAAACCACTTACATTTTGTTACCTTTTGCTAACCCCTTTGAGCCCTTCAATTTCCTTTGTTGTCCACCATTTGTAATTCTGAACTGGTATATTTAAGCCTATGAAGTTTCCATCAGTTTGCTTGGAATCAATAAACATTGTAATCCATGCAGCCTCATCAGTAGAAGAATTCCTAAGCTGGTTGAGATATTAAAAAAAGAGAAAAAGAAAAAGAGAGGCTCTCCAAAAGAATGGAAGAAAAAAATATATGGAGAGCAAAGGAAAAAAAACCAAAGGAAAGAAACAAAAAGACAATGAGAAGAGAAAAAGAAGAAAGCAAGAAAGAAAAGAAGGAGATGAAATATCAAGTGTTAGCCAGCAAGCACAAGAAATTGTACGTAGCATGAATTATGCGAATAAATTTAATCCAAGTAGCTGAAATGGTATGACAGTACGTACTAGTTCAGAATGCACATTCACTATACCATCATATCCATCTTAGCCTTACCAACATTACAACCTAATTAAAGACCTCTTGATGCATGAAAACTCATGTTTGCATGGTGGAGATTGTAGAGCTTTGACAAGCCTATGGTAGAGCATAGTGTAGAAGATGGGAGTGAAATGAAATACCCTATGGTGAGAGAGAGAGACAAACACTTTACCCCAAGAGTCTCTTGAATTCACTTACAATAGCCGAATCATATGTAGAGCTAGGTTTGTGTTGGGTGGTGGGATTGTTTACGTGGCAAGTTGAACTTGAAACAGTGATGGGAAATACATGCCCGAGAATATGAATCAATTCATATGGTTAGATTTGCTAAATTGAGCACGAAGAGTCAAAATTGAGTTTGCCCAAGAGTGCAAAAGGGGAAGCGTGAAAAGCAGTGGACTTTGGGACCGTGTACGAATGCATGCAATGGTCGGTATTGCTGGCATATTTTGATTCAGGCTTGCTACATTCTCACATCATCTATTCAGCTTTGTATTGGATTTCTGAATCTTTTAAGCAAAAGTACAAGTATGGGAGAATTTGATAGGGACTGGGACTATTTGCATAATTAAGATTTCAGTTTTTGGATGGACCAGGTAACTGAAGTCAATCATTATTGCTGGCAACGGGAAGTCTGATTGAGAACAACAATTATTCAACCCCAAATTGAAAATTCATATTACAAAATGGACCTCGTTCAAATTTCTTCTTCACAAGGCTCATTGAGGCTCTTCACATGTTTGTTTGCATCAGCAGCTTCATGATTCTGCATCTGGATCTTTTCCTGAGCCACAGCCATTGAAGACCCGTCCATTGAAGGCAGAGTTTTCCAAAGAACAATAGCATGTGTAAGGAGTATATGTAGTATGGTGTAGTAAGCTATAAGGGGCAGAGAGGGATGTCACTGAACTATGGTGTAGTAAGCTATAAATAGTAAGGGGCAGAGAGGGATGTCACTGTACTAAATTATTTGAATCAGGCATCTTGTTGTCCAAGTTTGGAGCTCACTTATACAAGTGAGAACCAGAATATATTCTATTGTTTTTAATCCACTATTATGGTGTGGACCATCGGTTGTGTATGGAGGAGGTTATATCAGCCTGCGTGACACTGTAACACAACCCGTAACACGACCACAGAACTAATCTTGGGGAAGCCAAGCTTTTTAAATGCGGCTTGAATATATTAAATTATAGGTTAACCAAATGGCATTGAATATGGACCGTAGGAGATACACAACCCAGGAATGGAGTGCGGTTACGTAACACCGTAACACAACCAACAGGACAAACTATGGGGAAGCCATTGATAACCAGCCTGCGTAACACAACCAAATAGGATTAGCGGACCAACCAAACACTAATGGGATGGGAAATACTGGAAGGCATATACTAAATGCGAATAGAGGGCTTCTAGAAAGGGATCATTAGTCCTAAACTAATGGGATCATCAGGGAAGGCATATAGGAATCATGCTTCTCCTAATATAAATAGGCGCTTTCCTCACTCTGAATCACTCTGAAACTCTAAAATGTCAACGGGCCGGACCGGACATGAGGTAATAATTAAACTAATAATTGCGGTTAATTTTCCAAAACAGGAGGTTCCAGTTCAAGAGAGAGAAAAGAAGGTGAGCGGCATGGTGTCCGTAGCGAATGCTTGGAGGCAAGACCCAGTGAATGGGTGTGTTGGGGAGATATTAAAATTGATACTCAGTACTAATAATGTTGTGTGTAATAATAATGTTGTGTGTAACGTTGTCCTATTATGTATTTGTTTCTGCTATGTGCGTATATATACCACTCAAAACAAAAAAATTATATTATTTGGGGAATTCCCATCTTGAGACGAAGGGGAGGGCACAGCATCAAATGTTATGGGCGCCAAAGATATATTACGAACTGAGATCTCTATTTATTTTTTTTTCATATTAAAAAATGTAAATATTGGAGGGTTTTTTATTGTTTTTTGTTATTTAAGAGTGAATTAAACGACGACGTTGTTGTTGTTGTTGTTGTTTTGGTTTTACTCATAAGTCATATGATTAGTCCTATATATAGTGTAGAAAGAGATTTTTTTATCCTATTTATAAGGCATCTCATTAAAATTTAAATGTACATGTATAATTTTACCATCACTTATTATTAATTTGACTTTATTTTTATTTAGTATTATGTATATTAAATAGGGGTATAGTTGGAAAATTGTTAAATTTCATAATAGAGTTAATTAAATTTAAAGTTTTCTATGAAAAATGTTGAAAGTGCCTTATACATATTTTATCCACTACCTAACTCCATAACTAATCTCCTTAACTTCAAACCTAGCTCTCCCAGTCTCTCATCAGCCGCCACGCTCCAAATCATTTAATTTTTTTTTTCTGTTTTGTCTCTTACTTCAACTTCCTCCTCTTTCTTCCTCTTCTTCTCTCCCTCTTATCAAAACATTATTTACTTAATCATTTTATATTGCTTTATTATCTTATCATTATTTTAATTATCCATCCTCAGCATCATTTTGCACAGATATTTTCCAATTTCATATGCAACTTATGAAAACTGAAATAAAATACTAAAATATCAAGAGGGGACATATAGAACTTGCACTTGCTGTATGATACTCTTGTTGGTAGGTCATTCATAATTACATTTGTAAGCCCTTTGAGTCATGTGGAACAAATAAAGCTTCCACTTGAAATAAAATATGTTTTGAGTTAAAGTTTCATCCGTCATGCATTTTTCATAATTCTTTGGAATACTAGACACAATTTAGAAAATATACTTCAAATTCAAAATTACACCACAAAATATTTTAGAATATTGAATGCAACAGAATTCGCATAATGTTTACAATTCAACGACATTAGTGGACCTTATAGATGATGAAGGAGTTAAACATTTACTCAATTTCAACAAAGAAAGTGGGCATGTATATGTAGACAAATGAGAAATTGAATATTGTAATTTATGGGCATGTATATGTATATGTAGATGTGTATAGCTAGATCCAGACCTTTTACTTGTTGAAGAGATGTTGGGTGTTGATGATAGGAGGAAATTATCTGAGTTGCAATCTGGTCTTACGGTACCAAATTTAAATCAATATCCTTATTCTCGTTTCTCCTCTATGAGTTCTACACCTTTTACTACTATTTACTCAGTGGCCATCCTATGTGTGTAATTTACTGTTGTTCCTTTCAGGATGTCGTGGTTTCTGTTTTAGCCTCAATTGTTGAGGTCCACAATGATCGTGAGTGGATATATATATCACAAAAAATGTGGTAAAACGGCGACTCCAGATGACCTTGGTGTAACACCTTAATTTGACGAACCAAATGTTAACAGAAATATCTCATATATATAACTAGTAAGGATATTCAACATCCAGATCGTCAAAATACATATTTAATTCAAATAAAAATACACTAGTTTTCAAATAACATCCTCAAAATAGTTTAGTGAATAAAAATAAAATGTGGAAGCCTTAGGGTCATGGCAAATTAAATAATATAATATATGCTCTAGAAGTATAAAAGAGCCATCATGGCTAACTCTATAGGTGTCTTCTCTTGCTTCCTACTAGATTAATCACATGAAAAATGTTTATATAAAGGGATGAGATACCACAGTCTCAATAAGTACTGAAAGTTTTCAACACACACAAACAAATCACATATGATAAAATAAGGAACTGATTACATATATACCCATATATCATGATCCTAAAAAAAATTTCAAATTTAATCATCATTATCATATCTCAATTTTCATCACAACATATAATATAATTATGTAATATACAACTTC
>JBAGKO010000003.1:974720-985303 GCA_037177275.1 Acacia concinna | reverse complement strand
AGACAGCCTTGGAGGCATCAACAATGTTGTTATCACAGGGAGGTTGGTAATCATGGTCTTCATCACACCCTTTTGTGGAATCACACTCGTCCACCACCATAGCCACCACGCTCCGGCCATTGGCAGTGATGGTGATGTTGTGGAGGCACCTGCTCTTGTGGTTGAACCAGCCGGTGGAAAGTGCCACCACCAGTTTGTCATCAGAATGATACTGATTGTCACATTCTGAAGGGCCTCCTCCATCTCCACCTTTCTCAAAACTATTCAGTGTTAGATGTGCCTTTGTGTGAGCAGACACAGGTGGTGAACACTCATAAACTGGATACAGTTTGCCTTGTTTGCAGCAATCTGAATCATTCTCTTGGTTGCACTGTCCAGGTGGTGCCTTCTTCCCTTTCACCACACCACTTTGTCGACATTTTTGAGCTTCAATAATGTACAAACAGTTCGTTGCAAGGAGGATAACCAGTAGCAGAGATGGTGCCTTTCTGCTGATGAACAACTTCATTCTGATTTTGTTTCTTTACGACGTTTTTTATTTATGGTGTTGGTGTGAATATATGTATGTATATATATAAGCCGCCTATACATGTTGATCAATAATAAAGGTTTCCTTTTTTGTTTTGGATCAGGAATTGAGTTCTTTTACGTCTTAAAGGCTTTTCCTTTATTTTGGCCATTAGCATTGCTCAGTTCCCATAGAACAATAAAAAGTAATAAAATAATGAAGAATTTTATGTTGCTAGGTTTCCACTGCAAGACAAAATTATAGCATTTAAATGTCTGAACTCACAATTTGCTTTGCCGGTGATGACAGTATAAGTAAAGCAAACAAAAAGAATGTTCAACATTCTTATTTAATGTTCTTTTGATGAAAGTATGCTTCCTTGACATCCATGTAATCATAGTTCATTTAATCCTGGATAATTAATCTCCAAGTTCTTATAAATTTCAACTGGTTTTAAATAAAAACTCCATAGTTTTTTTTTACCAAGTCTTTATAGTTTCACATATTTTAAATTAAGTCCTTATTTTTTTTCCTTTTAAACAAAACAATAATATTAAGCCAACCATGAAAAAGGAAACTATATTCTAATATAATCAATTATTCATCCCAAAAGAAAAATATTTAAATTACTCAACCCACAAAAAAAATAAAGAAAAAGTATAAAAGTCGAAAGTAATATCTCTTATGGCCCAATTCGGAGAAAACTAGTAAACAGTAATGGGCCTTTTTAAGAAATATTTGGTCCATTCAAGGTTTTTTTTCTCAAACTCAATTTTTAAATTCATTTAAATATAGAAAATTCGCATTGAGTATAGGGAAAATTGCGCATAGGCCACAACTGAAACAAATGTAATTAAATGATTCTATGAAATATCATAATTACACTTCACTTCTAATTAATAATTCCATAGATTTCTATAGGTTGTCAATGACAACTCCTTAATTGTTTATTAACAATTCCATAAGACTTAAATATAATTATGAAATTTTATAAAACCAATTAATCTTTTTTTTATTGGTACCTAATCACAATTATTCCTAGATTCTACAATTTTATAATGATAAGGATGTCCTTGTTCATCCTAAACTAGGAAATCCACCACGGGACGCCTCCATTATATGTGACACGTCATCATTAGAAAATATATTAAGCTTAACTTATCTAGTGGGCCACCAATTTCTTCGTTAAATATTAATATACAATAACTGTTATTTAATTATTCAATCAAATGCAAATATGTGAATTACAATTTAGTAGGAGTAATTTATTATAAGGGTCTTTAAAAAGATACTTATATTAGAAGGAGAAGCCACGAACTCTAAACCGGTAACGAATGATGATATATATACAAAAGTAATAATTTATAATGAGGAAGTTGTTTGCCCAAACACGCTTAAGTACTTGTTTGAAATAATTTTTTTGGAGGTAATAAAATCTTATTTATAGAGTAAATATGTGAAAGTGGTCTTTCTCATACTTTATGAATACTTCAAATAAATTAAAACAAGCAAACAAGTTAAAACAAACAAACCGTAAGTTTGATGAGGTGACAAATGAGACGATGACTTTTCCGTATTTTCTGTATTAACTTATTTCTCTGTTGGTAAAGTAAACAATAATAATTTCAGTAAATAGGAATCTATCTCTAAGGCATGAATTTAAAATATCAGAAGTGGGGAAAAAACTCAGTAAAATCCATCATTACATTACAGTTTTCCACAGCTTGTGTACATCATCTTTCATGAACTCAAATAAACACACAAGACATCATCATAGGATTTTTACACGCACAGCCACAAAGAGAAGCTACAATTAATTTACATCATCGTATCCATTAGAGCAGGCAAGCGGCGGAAGAAATTCACCGGCGCCGATGGCAGCTTCTGCCTGAGTTTTGGATGCCTCATGAAATAAAATCCACCAAGCAGAACTATAATCTGAAATGGAGTCACATACAAAACAAGTGCAATAACTAGACATAGTACCAAGAATAATCCTGTCGCACGAGGATCCCTCCAGCTTAAAAGTGCATGGAGCCTCTCTCCTTGTGTAGCTATATCTCCGACGACGCTCTGAATCCTCCCGGCCACGCTCCTTAACCGGTCATACCTATAACGTACCATGTCTGCGCTTTTTGTGGTCGGAAAAGTGTCAAATTCTTCATCAAGTTCGTCCGGCATCACAACATCAGCTTGAGATATTCTAATGTTCATGTGAGGAGGCTTTCTTGGTCTGAACCTCCATTTCCACATTCCAATCGCAACCATGTACAGAAAAATTGTTGGAAGAATGAGTTCTGGGAAACACACGAGCATAAGAAACAGAATGTGTACTAAAACTGTTGTTACAGGATT
The DNA here is from genome assembly GCA_037177275.1 of Acacia concinna. Lineage (NCBI taxonomy): Eukaryota > Viridiplantae > Streptophyta > Magnoliopsida > Fabales > Fabaceae > Acacia > Acacia concinna. Next base: position 982,440 of record JBAGKO010000003.1, on the reverse strand, counting down.
CTTCCACTTTGAAACTTCACCTATCCATCTTCCTACTGAGAGTAATCCTTGGAAAACTTGCATCAAACGGTAGAAATTCGCCTTGCTTCGTCTCATGCTCCATTTATGAGCGTCTGAGTCTGACATGTACTCAACCACCTCCTTCCTCAGTGGCGGCTCAGCTCGGCCTAGCCGAGCAGCCACAATGTTGACTGCTTGGTAACGAAGCTTATCTTGCTCCATAATATTAAGTGGCCTCACATAATGCATCTTAGGCAAATGGGGTTTGAAATATAAGTGCGTCATGTTCATCATTGATGTACAGGAGAATCTTACTGCCAAGTGAAGTTCACCTGTCTTCTTCACCCCAGAAGGTTGCAGCATTACTAGAGGGTAAGTGTGTGTGTAAACCCGACCCGTTTCAAGTGTAGAGATCCGAATTCGAACCTTGCCGATTTTTGAGTCTTTGTTACTTCCATTTGAGGAGTTAATCTGAGCATTATCAAATACTCCAATGGTGAGAACTGTTGCTGGATCATAGACTTCCCATGTGTATTGCTCGTTGTACCTTGGATTAAGGCTGTCAATAATGGTCCTGGTTCTAACCCATTTTTGTCCATACTTTGCCACACAGTATATATCAGAAGTCCCTTTCCCATCCCTTGTTTTTGTTGGTTGAAGTCCATCAATGTTCAGAATCCCAAGTTCTAAGATCCCAATTGACTTCTTCCACAGCTGCTTTGCCGTCGGACGAAGATCACTGCTATAATAAGTTGATTCATCAAGAACATGATAACCACCTTCAAGATACACATTTAGGTGAAGCCTGCTAAAGAACTTGTCTTTTTCTTTCTTCTTTCCTTGTTCTGAACTCTCCAAGGCAGATGAAACAGATTTCTCAAGGTGGTACCATTTACTTGGGACTGATCGATCGTCAGCACGCCTTACCACTGTTTTTAAAGGTATAACAAGAGTTCCAATGGTCTCATCCTTGTTAGGACCAACACGATCTTCAACTGAAAGGACTAACGGTTCATCAAAGGGTTCTGCAGCAACAAACATTAGCTCTTGTTCCCAATGTGGGTTTAAGGTCCTAGCTTGAACAGATTTTGTCTTCAAAATTTGGTTACCAATTTGTGCCTTCACATATGCATCTGGAAATCGACCTTTCTCTGGTACAAGTAAGTCTTGTGCTTCAATTACCCTTACCCGAACATACCATAATCTCGGCGAGTGATAGACTTTCGATCGAATGTGAGAGTAGGCAGCTGGAGAGCTTCCACCAGGAGAGATTGCATCAGAATGCCAAGCATCAGGAAAAGCTTCATCAGCTTGTGTGCCATGCCATACTGCAAGCATCAATTCACCATTGTTCTTTTCGCCATTTTTGTTCACGATCCTATACCATTCTGGAGCCAATGGACTATCTGGTTGAACCCTTTTAGGAACCTCATGAAGATCAATCCTTATAGTTCCAACAAGATCATCCATAACCATGTCCTTGTCTTTAACCACAACCTCAAGAAAAGATGATTGCAGATTGTCCCCTGCAAAGGCAAACACCTCATTCCATTCAGGATTTTTGTTCTTCTCAAAGTGTCTGGTGGTCCCTTTGTAGTTTCCAACCTTCACCTCCACATATGGATCAAGGCTGCCAGTGACATCCTTGGCCGGAAGGTCTCGAGCTTTCACAACTCTCACAAAAAGGTACTGCATCTGTTCAACAAGATCATAGGTGCTGGCTGGCCTATTCCCACGTCTGATTCTCCCATCAACTACTCGTCCTCCTCCAAGAAATGGACTAGTCTCTTTGAGTGCAAAATCAGCCAGAGATGATGCACTTGCAAATGCTTGTACAACTTTTGCAGCAGGCTGTGCAGATTTCATCTCATTCATAGCAATGTTTACACTAGACTGAAAACTTGGTTTGGGTGAAGACTCTGGTTTTTGAGCTTCTTTAGAGTTCGGAAGCTTATAAAAAGTGCGCTTTGGCTCACTTTTCTTCTGGGGAATGTTGTTCTTGATTGCATCTGTCAATGATACTGGGGCCTGCATTTGATCTTCAGTTAAGTGATCTGTATTCAAAAGGGGTCCCATAGAAGGAAGAGGGTTTGAGGATCGTAGAGAAGGATCATCAACGACGTAGACTTTCAAACCAAGCTCTCCTTTTATACGTCCAATGAAGCCTTTCTTTTCAAGAGGATAATGCAAATCAACAGCATCAGAATAAGGAACAAATGAAGTTCCAGTTAGCTTAACCTTACCAAGAAACTGTTTGGAACCAGAGGTTTTGTTGTAGTGATAGACAATGGCTTCAAGAGTGAGGGTTGGAAGTCTCATTGGATCAGATATGTTGAAGTAAAACTTTTCATTCCAATAAGGACTCACATCTTTTTCTTTAATTGTGGTTCGAAATTTCTGTTCATCAAAGTGAAGTTCCACGTAAGCACTACAAGAACCTTGCCCATCTTTGGCCATGAGGTCATGAGCGCCCACAACTACCACACAAAGCTTGAGACTAGCCATTTAATTTGCCTAAAAAAAACAATTATGCAGAGAGAGTTGTTTATATCTGAAACAGGAAAAAACAAATAGAGTCAAGATTAATGAGTTAAAGTAGATATTCCTTAGCCTAGCACTCTGTTCATGCTTTCACAATCGTATTACTATGTTCATAGAAGCATTCTAAAAGAAATAAAGCAGTTGTAATTGAAGTTGGAATACATATACGCTAAAGTTCTTAGAGGTATAAACTATAAAGCATCTACGCCTCAAATTTCAGTCATTTTGGCAGAAAAACTCTCCCTTCTTAAATGCTTTTATTTTTATTTAAGAGTCTTGTAACCCGAACCAAACAAGGAGAAACAGAACTTAATACGATGTAATTATTTTCAAGGAAAGTTGCAATACAGAAAAGAAAATGGAATATTCTACCAAAAAGCAAGTGATCCTTTAAGCTGAAGCAAAAGAGGAAGAGTTCAAACGTATCAAGTATCAACCACTGAATCCAGCAACGGTCTTTTCCATTACCAAAAAGCAAGACTTAAGCAAACAGACACACTTTATACGGACAGAGAATCAAAGTATTCCTAAGGTTCTGAGAAATATGTAATATGTAATTCAGAAAAGCAGGGACCAAAAGGAAACACTTTCTTATGACAGGGGAATCCAGGAGTAAATCATAAGCATCTGATTAAAAATAAAGAGAATTGAAAGGAAGTCAAGGTTCATGAACATTTCCACTCCTCTTAGATTAGTAATCTAAACTACTCTCTAACCGAGATGCTTTTTAAGCAGATATTTTTGAAGCAGAGGAGGGATGAGCTATTTTTCTAACAGAGTCTCAGACCATTTTTTCCTCGGAGGGAAATAAAGACTGAATCCTGAAAACCCAGAAGTTCAATTCAAAAAGCATATTCCGCTGGAATATACTCAGGGAACCGTATATCAAACACTTAAAGAACCCATAAAAGTTCCCCTGAAGCAAGAAACAATATCTAACCAAAAAGGAAATAAACTGGAACAAGTCTCAAGATACCCCATAAAGAAAGACATAGAAAAACAGCAAAATAAGCCCCAAAAAATGGTGAGAGAGAATCAAAAGAGGAACGCACCTGAGGGTTGACCTTCTGGACGACCACTTGAAGAACTTGTGGAGAAGGAAAGAGAGAAAAAGGAAAACAAAAAGGATAGAGATGGAAAGGAGGAGCTTCAAAGAGGAAGCATGATAATGAGATATAGAGAGAGAGTAGAACAGAGACTTGCAGAACAAGGCAAGGGACGACTGATAGAGAGAGAGAGAGAGATTTATATATAGACACACAGAACACAGGAATGGAAGGGAAATATAGGAAATTTGAATTTTCTTTGGGGAGAGAGAAAGAGGAAGGGGTCGTTGAATAGGATGAATACAAAAACGAGTGAAATGGGAAGGGGAACAGTACAAAAAGTCGTAATCTGAGAAAGTACCGTTTTCTGCAGTTTTACGGTCACCAAGGGTGGCGCCAATGAATGAATGAAAGCAATGGAAAATGGCAACTCCAAGAGACGTGTTGGATCGTTTAGGAGTGGGGTCGGCTGGCCACGCGCTCATACGTACCAAACTACCGATACATGCTTTGTTAGTAACGATGTTTCCGTTTATTTTAGTTTTATGCCTGAGTTACTATATGATCTTTTTTTTTTTTTTGGCAATCGAGTTACTATATGATCTTTAAGGATGCCTCGGTTTCTATGGTTGATGTCGTTTTCCTTCTTGTGCACGCGCCTTTGTTTTTTTTTTTCTTTCTATTTTTTTAAATGTATATATCCTCTTATTAAAAATAATTCCCATAAAACACTAAATATAGGTATCTCTTTTAATGTGAATTTAAACTTTACTTTGTTCTTATTATTATAGATAAAGTCTATGTATTTTGGTGAGTTAGGGTTCGGAAGCCTGCTAGAGCTAGAGTATATCTCTGGATTCTAAGTGATGCAAACTTGAAGAGGAAATAAGATATATAGATTAAGTGCGTGTTTGTCATAGCGATAGGTTTTCCGATTGTACCGATAGCACAGTCTCTAATGTGCTTTTGCGGTGAAATTTTTTTTTTGCATGTTTGGACTGCTGACTAAGTCTATTGAACAATTGGGCCAATCATATACTTTTGTATTGCTTACTTTTCATCCGATTGATGGCGTACGTTTGAGTTGTTTTTTTTTTAAAGAAAATTCTGTCATTTTTTATCCTATTTGATCTTAATTATAAGATCCAGTTGATTTTTGTAAAGAGATTAAATAAGACTTTCTCCAATCTTAATTATAAGACCCAATTAATTATTTTTTAGAAAGATTAAGGAAGCCAAAAGAGTCAACTAGGTCTTATAATTAAAACATAAAGTAATATAAATATCACGTTATATTTATATTTACATGTAATAAGACTCTCTCCAGCCATAATTATAAGATCTAGTTAGTTTTTTTTAAGAGATTAAGGAAGCCAAAAGAGTCAACTAGATATTATAATTAGGATTGGAGATAGTATAAATATCACAATATATTTAGATATATATATATATATATAAGCTATATAATATGATTAATGTCATTTTCAGTCATTTCCCATCAAAAGTAATTTTTAAAAAATTTCAACCAAATAACTTTTACTTTTGTATAAGTAACTTCTGCAATTTTTTTTCCAAACACAAATCAAATTACACAATCATACTTTTACCTAATCATACTTTTACTCAATTTTACTTTTTCAAAAGTATCGATTGCAATATTTAATCCAAACACACCCTTATTCAAAGATAAACTGTTGCTTGAAAATCAATTCAACTAGAATTTGCCATATTTTTGTATTTATAAATCACTCACTAAGTTTTTATGGTGGGATTTAGACTCATAACCTACTTAACTTGACATTTATGATTTATTTTTATATATTGATCCTTCTCTTTTCTTGTTTTTTTTTGAAAAAATTATCAAACCCTCCTATAGGGCTGCTTTTGTCCCTTGTTTAGTCTTATATATGCGATATTATTTCTTATATTCTTAATGTAAGATTGATTTATCTAATTTGAGTAGAGAAAAGAAGTTAAATAAATGACTTAATTTATAATGCAGTCTATGTCAATAATGTTTATGCAGATGATTCATATATTGTTTTTTTATTAGGGGTAATCGGAACTCAATGAATTTGGGTAACATTTGATTAATGTTGGACCAGCCTGCCTTACTATGAAATTTTAATTGCAAACGTTTATTTTCTTCAAATCTACATATCTTATACTAGAATTTACAACAAAAAAAAAATCTAATCATTTAAATGTAGTACAAAAAATTTGACAAACTATATTATTCACAAGTTATGAGTGGAATGCATATGGAATCCAAATTTAATTGATGCGTACGTATAAGACAATTCGGTCCAGGTGATAGCAATTTTCTTTTTATTTCTGTTTTTTAGGGCAAAAAGAGAAAATAATTAAACAAGTCCCTTCCTATATCTTAAGGGGCTGTTTGGTACGAGGGGAGTGGAGGGGAGACAAATGGAGAAAAAATAAAAATTTTAAGAGTTAAATTTAAAGAAATTAAAGAATTAGAGTTATAAATTTTAATAAAGAAAAAATATAACATACAAAAGTATGAAAAGACAATTCAAAACTTTTAACCTCACTTCTTTAATTTTATAAAATTTAAATTATAAAAATTTTCTTTTTCCTCCCCTCCCCGTCCAAATCTCTCATTCCAAACAACTCTTAAGGTTAATATGCAATACAGACCTTTAGCTATCAAAGCAGGCTCAAGCATGAAACGGAGACTTGTAGATAAAGACTTTTATAAATTATTTAAGCAAAATTAATTGCTCACGTCCTTTTCACTATTTTATTTAAATAAATCAACAAATAAACGGATCGATACAATATATTAGTCAACACACGCAGATTTATGAAATTTTATTTTTATATCAATCCATGAGAGAATCAATATTATTAGTGATTATATGCGGTTGTAGGTATATAACTCTACTTATTATTTTTAATTAAAAACAAAAAGCTCACGAAAGAGAATTTTGACAATACTTCAATAATTACGAGTTCCATACATTATTACTTGTAACCTTCAATGAAACTAATGAAACTAAACCTAACTTAACCCAAATCATACCATGTTTATAAGATGATCTAGTAAATATATGTGTTCACTGGATTGAAAGTGTGATCCTATTTTAAAACATATCTTTAAGGAAAGGAAGCTAATTAGGAACTATGTCTTTTAATAAATTCCTAAAGAACCTAATAAGGTAGTTGATTGGGTTGTCAAGGCTTTAAGAGTGGGGTCATGTTTAAATTATTGGATTAATAAACCTCCACTAAATCTATTGCGAGCGACTACTGATATATACAAGATATATATGATGATTTACACGATAATGAATGATAAACAGTTTTTCAGATTTGAATATTTTGTACTATATTATGTAAGTTGGTCAATGAATATGATGATTTGAAGGGGAAAAAAAATCTACATATCTAAAAAAAAAGTAATTAAAGTGCGGATTAGACAATACTCAAATCAGTTATATTCGTATTTCGTTGGCTGTTTAATTATTTTTAAATTTTAAGGCTAGACATTCATATTGAAGAAGTTTAAAAAACCTTGCGATAAATTTTAATTGTATGTTGGGGACTTGGGGTTACAAAAACAATAACTTGATGTTATCAAATCCTAGCTAGTATATATCGCTTATGTTTGTATCATAAGGGTTAATATAACTGTTAGTCCTTTAAATTTAACTTGATTTTAGTTTTGGTCCCTCAAATCTAAAATAGATAATTTTAGTTAATCAAATTTATTTTGTTTATAATAATTAATCCCTAAAATTAAACAATGACTTGGTTTTGCCCTTAACAATGTTAATTCATTTGATGTGGCCTTAAGACTGTTAAAATAGTATATGTAACATGCTTATTTGGACAAACGACATGTTAAATGACATTATTTTGATTCATTATAATGACATAGTAAAATACTTGATTCTCTTATTTTCTTTTTAAATTAAATGTTCACCTTATAATTAACCAAAATAATGTCATTTGTCATGTCAATTATCCTAATAAGTATGTCATATAATCTACTTTAACAGTGTTAGTACCACATCAAATACATTAATATTGTCAAAGGCAGAACCAAGTCTTTATTAAATTTTAGGGATTAACTATTATAAATTAAGCAAACTTGAGGGATTAAAACA
>JBAGKO010000003.1:958355-974620 GCA_037177275.1 Acacia concinna | reverse complement strand
CTCTTATTTTCTTTTTAAATTAAATGTTCACCTTATAATTAACCAAAATAATGTCATTTGTCATGTCAATTGTCCTAATAAGTATGTCATATAATTTACTTTAACAATGTTAGTACCACATCAAATACATTAATATTATCAAAGGCAGGACCAAGTCTTTATCAAATTTTAGGGATTAACTATTATAAACTAAGTAAACTTGAGGGATTAAAACACCTATTTAAATTTGAGGGGCTAAAACTAAAATTTAGTCAAACTTAAATGACTAAAAGTTATATTAACCGGTATATTAATCATAAAAAATAGTTAATCAACATGTTTTAGTGGCGAGACTTGAGCAGTCAAAGTCAACAATATTATCCTTCTTTAATTATTAAACTGCTTTATTAGTGAACGAAGACTTTCTTAATAAATCTTCTAATCTCTGATTGCGATTTTTTTTTAAAATAATTAGATGTAACTTCCCTGCAAGCTCTTGTTATCCTCCTGACGGTAGACTCATGGTAGATAGCTTTCTCCAGTTGACTCAACTTTTAAATTGAAAGTATTATTACAACCACATCCCAAAATCTTATAAACCCCTTCTTTTAAATACCACTTGTATATTTATTTTTTAGCAATAATACCACTTGTATACACTCTTTATATATATATACATAAAAAAATATTTATACATACATTCTCTCTCAATATTCTGATAACTCATTAATGTTTCCTATGGTTGGTGGCAATTTCTATTGTAAATGTAATAATGAGAATGAAATTCTCCCTTAATTGAACGGGTGAATTTCACTATAAATTATAAACTTTACACAACAGTGTATCCTTCTTCCAAAATTGCAGGCATTGTCAATTTTTTACCAAGAAAAAAAAAGTTAAACAACAAAATTTGCATTTCCATATAACATTGTATTGATTAAATTAAAGACGGTTTTTCCAACACTACAAACCATTTTTAAAAAATAAAGAAATAAAACCTTGACTAAAGACATTTTCTCATATGCATTATACGCTTAATTCAAAACAAATTATGAATAATATAATGCGATTTTGAGAGAGGCTTAATTAATTATTTAATTAAATTTAGTTGTTGTTATGATTGATGGGTTTGCCAGTAATGGTTGGACTCCATCTCCACTTGCTTGATGAGACTGTGCTTAGTGTGGAGCAAGACATGAAGCTCTTGGGGTTCAAAAGGAGGAGGCATTTTGCAAGGAGGTCTGTGTGTTGCTGCTATGTTCACCTTGGAATCTTGTAGAAACTTCGTGGCCTTCTTGTTGACCGAGGAGGTCAACGACTCGAGTGACACCTCAGCAGCTCCTTCTGGTACGCTAACCTTAAACCTCAACAGCTTCGCATATTGTTGTAACACATGAAGCATGTAGTCATATACCAGTTCCATCCTCAGATTCTCTCTTATGAACTTGCTTCCCTCTTTCCCTATTGCTTCTGCCTGATCAATCATCATGTGTTGTCTTCATTATTATCAAGCTATTGACTTTTCTTTAGAAAGATTGGGGAACTAAATTAATTTGTGTTATGAATTGATATATAATTGAAGGAGATGTGACAGACATATGCAATGATTAACTAATTTATTTAATTTTTTTATGGCCTATTTAGATTAACTTTTAAAGAACAACTTTGACAAAAAAAATGATTTTAAATAATCAATTTTGAACATGACATATTCTATAAAAAAAATTATTGTAATAAAATAATAGTGTTTGGATAATTGTTTTTATAGTAACTTTTTTCATATTCAAATTATTAAAAAAGAGAAGGAATGTAAAAGAGGAGAGGGCATTTTGGGTAGGAATTAAATGTCGCCCATACTATTATCCACCTACCACAAAAAGAAAAAAAAAGAAGAAGAAAATTAGCTTTCCCAAAATCATGATTTTGTATAAAAAAACAGTGCTTATGTTTCCCAAATCATAGTTTTGCCTCTAAAAGTTTTTTTTTTTATCCAAACACATTATTAATCTCTTAAAAAAAGTCAATGTCTTATATTAATAACAAAAAAAATATTAGCTTTAAGAAAAGTTTTTTTTAAAAAAAAATTTTGTATGAGAGAAAATTCTTCTCCCATACTACTTCTTGTCCTATATAAGAGCAAGCTAACTTATTTTTAAGGATATTAAAGAAACTAAATGAATCACTTGATCACAACATTTTTATTGTACGTTAATATTAATTATATATATTCAATTTATAAGTCATACAAATTAATTTGATGATTAACGATAAATATAAATATTTCAATACTCCGTATAACTTATTCAGTTTGATTAATCTTTTTTTAAAAAAAAAAATGTACCCTTATATTAAGGGTAGGAATGGGTAATTTAATTTGTTTTGTAAAGTGGAAAATAAAATCTGTGTTATTTTGGAGGGAGTAAAATAAAATAAAATAAAATAAAGGGTAGTTACATTACATACCTTGTTTGTGTTGTAGTTGCCCCATTGAACAGCAAAAGTGATGTGTTGGCACATGTTTTGGGTGGGGATGGGCCAATAATGGCGTAACGGAACCAAACTTCTTGAGAAGAAGTCATAGTACTTTGGCTCTACCATTAACGCCATTGAGTCACATGCTAATATGTACTTCTCGCTTACAGACCATGACCTTCCCTCCACATATATCTTGTACCTACTTCCATATATATATTCTCATAATTATTACTATATAAAAAAAAGTAACTTAATTGACTATATATTAACTTATAATAATTACCTGTGGTCACATTGATTTTCAAGCTTTGTGTGGTTGTTGAGGCCTCGTTGAGCCGCCTTATCCCATTGCTGAATGAATCATGTCAAGGATGATATATATATGTTCAGTTAATTAATTAATCTTTCACAAATTTATTTGTACAAGTAATTAATTAAATGAGTTGATAATAATAATACCAGAGAATAAATATGGGCCTTCCAGTGATTGTGAGGGGAGGCGTTACAGTGAGAGAGGAGAGCACGAGAAGAAGCCACCCTGACATTGCCCCTCCAAAAAGCAAAGGGCTCTCTCTCCTTCCATTCCATCTTCTCGTTATTTTCTTCTATGCTCTTTGATACTCTCTCCCATCCTCTAATATTTGTCTCTGCCCTGCAGCCTCATATATATATATATGTGTTCATATAAATTAGTTATCTGTAAAAGAATATATATAAGGATCGTTCGAATGTTTAATTACTTACCAGCCCCAGAAGGTCCAATCAGGGAAGACGATATCATAGGAATCATTGTCTCCGCAGTAATGGAAGAGAGGAGGTGGAGGGATGTTATTGTTATTGTTATTGTTATTGTTATGGTAGTTGGACTTGTTGACGACAGTGAGGTCATCACATTCGAACAAGAGCTCTAAATCTGGGACTTTGTCGGGGTACAACCTTAAAAGCTGCAATATGCCCCAGAGGGTGAAGACATCCCTGGAGGAAAAGCATCTCTTGTACTTTTTAAGGTAAGGCTTGCCGTTCAAGATGATGAGCCTGAAGTTGGGCATGTTGTTGTGGGTGCCTCTCTCCAACACCTCCCTGCTTATCCCTCTCCTCTTCCATGGCTTCAGATCCTCATGGATCCACCTGAAGTGCTCCGGACATTCTTCTGCCCTTAACTCTAACGTTTTGTTCAATTGCCTTCTTATTTTTGCCTACATATATCAACTATATATGTTAGACGTACATATTTGTCTTATCTTATTTTACCTTGACTAAAATTAGAATTGAATATATTGATTATTTTTGTCATATCAAGATTATATTGATTTTTGGCAGATCATACGTACTATAGAATTATTAGTTTGTTTAACATTTTTACCCGGCCTATAAACTAACGAAACTAATACAGACAAAGTTTTATAGGAACAAAATGCAACCTTTATATTTTAGAGATATTTCATGTCACCAAAGAGAAAACTTTAATTTGGTCAAGAAAAAAACGGAGAAAGCTTTAATTTAGTTAGTTGTTGACTGGGTCAAAATCAAAGCACCTAACTAGATATAGCAAGAAAATGATATTATACATTGTGTACGTTACTCCTTCTTTTTTCCCCCACTGAAAATTCAATATGTTACTTAATATGCGCATTTTTATATTGTGATATAAAATAATTTCATGCATGGTGTACAATTGTACCTCATTTTTTGTTATATTTTTGTTATAATATTATTTTTCTACCTCTCCAAAAATATACTCTCTACGGTTCTTATTATAAGGTATTAATTATCATTTTTCACTATCAAAGAATGGAAATCAAATCATTAAATAGATCCAAAATTGATTTTTTTTTTCAATTTTACCCCTAGTTTAATGATGTGAATTTAAATGAGTTAGATAAAAATAAGGTTAAAATAACAAAAATAATAATAAATGAGTTAGTTAAAGACGATTTTTATATTTTATAATATGGATACAAAATTGTTGGTAATTAGCGCCTTATAATAAGAACTAGAGAGAGTATGATGTAGTTAAGTTTTATATTAATTAGCATGAGTTGTGATGAGATTCGAAATTAGACATACAATGCAGGTTCCAAACAGAAAGAAGGCCAGGTAAGAAAACACGTTAAATGACTAAATTAATTAATTAAACACGACTAGTGTTCAGTTCAATGCATCTGACGCTGAGTACAGAAGAATATTGAGGGCTTGAAAAGATTTAAAGAATTAGCTTTGAAGCTCAAGAACTGTATCATATCCACATTATGCTTGAGCCCAGAAAAAACAGTAGTTAAGCTAATAAGGAACAAAACAAACAATCAAATTTATTAATTTATTAATTAATTAAAAGATAACGCGTCGCGTACGTACGTGAAATGTAAAAGAGAAGAAAACACATCCTAAAGAATTAGAAACTACACCTACACACTACTGGGTTGATTCATTTATGAAAAGAAATTAACAAGATTCATATATATATATATATATATATATATTTCCAATGAAATTAAAGTAGAAATTATTGATAGATAAGAGAGAATTGAGGAAGTTACGATGACTTACATAATCAAATGAAACGAGGGATAGGACGTCGATCCGATTGAAGAGAGTGGTCATGAGGAGGAAGATGAGAACGAAGAAGATGAAGAAGAAGAAGACTCTGCTCAGAAAACTTGATCTTTTCCTCATCCCAGCAAATTATGATTTCTGATCTGAAAGACCTAATCCATTCGTCAGATCGATCAAATGCCTTCGATTCACATTTTAGCCATCCATGAATAATTCCTCAGATCCTCAATCCCGTGAATGCAATCCTACTTTATCTTAAGTTTCTATCCTTCGTCCATTTCAATTTCAATGGATAACTAATGCATGTCAATATCGCCCATGTGCATTGTATTTATTTTGTGATTTATAATTTTTCAAATAATATCTAGTTTTTTTTAAAGGAAATAATTATAGATATAAATATTTTAAGATAATTTAATTAAATTTTTTAATATTTCCAAAAAAAAATCATTTAGGTCTTAGGTTCAGGATCGGTGACATTAAATTAATTCGATAATTTACAAATCTAATTAATACCAACTGTCCAAATTTTTTATGTGAGTAGTATGATGCCGTGATATTGTTATAGAACAATTAATCTTTTAATCATTTAATTTTAAACTCACTTATAAGTTATAATTAATAAGTCCCTAACCATGACTTAGTGCGATTTACATATAAAGTTGAGCTGGACACAATATAGTGGGGGAAAGGTGGACCAGATAACGAGATGAGGTTTAATAATTTTTATTTCTTGGGAATCCATTGAGCCATTACAGAAGCCACTTAATTCTGAGAACTTAGTAATATTTTAAAAAAGTTTGTTCTCAAGTTTTAAACTTCTACGGCTCTATCATCCATCCTTGAGTGCAGAAAATACAATAAGAAGGAATAAATTAAACAAGCAAATTTGCAAAACATATTATACTGATTAAATTTTACACACGTCACATTTTTTTTCTTTTTTTTTTTTTTGAAGAAAGTCAAATGTCTTTAAAGATGTTGCCTTACAAACTTTGTTGTAAAGAATATTAGAAGAGGCCTTTGACCCTTTTTTAAGGTAGGAAGAGTTTGTTGATACAAAAAAGACCTACAAATGCTTGTTGTTTTTGTCTAAGAAAAGAGTAGGTCTTGTTATCTAGTGTAAAGAGTCTTTGAAACTATGCAGAGAAATACAGGATGATTTAGATTTCCTTTTCTAAATAAAGGATTATATTGATTGACTTTGAAAAACTATTCATAATTGACCCATAATCAACCCTTCTATTTCTCTCGTTGTTTAAGAAAAATTGACCATTCCTAAAGCTTAATAAAATTTCTGTCTATTCTGAAATGATTATTTTATTTTTTTTATCCCATATTAAAATATATGAAATTGTCATCTCCACTTCTTTGACAATGACTACATAATTTATTTTATCACTATTGTCATGAATAACTTGATTTTTTTCAATTACATCAAAGATAAAGTCTTCACAATTTTAAGAATTTTTAGGATGAAACCATCTTTGAATAATTGCATTAGGGTGAATTTCAGCCATCCTTTTCTAAGATTCGAAATTCACAAAATTTAATCTCAATCAAAGACCTCCATGCCAAATGGCTTTACTAAAATGACAATGAATAAAGATATGAGCCAGAGATTCTGGCTCATGACAGCTAAAAGGACAGTCTCCATGAACTAGAAGATGGTGGTGGTTTAGTATGTCCACTGAATGGATTGCTTCATTTAGTATTTTCCAAACACACAGTAGGTCTTTTTGAGGTTAATGATAAAAACCATCAGAATTTCCAAAAATTATCATGAAAACCCCGAGTACTATGTGATGTGATCAACTTATAACCAGCTTTGGAAGAGTACTCACCACATGAATGAATGCTCCAGATTCTGCAAAGAAACTTGGGTATGGGTTCTCACTAAAGGAACATTCCACGTCGCAGTTATTTTCAACAACAGATGACAGAATTTTTTCCCCCCTCATTTTTTCTGGGTACATTGACTTTGTGGGGCCCGTCTCGCCGGAGGTTATCTACAATTTTGAGGACGTGTCAAACCAGCTTTTGCCATCTCCAATCGATAGCCACAGCGCGTGTTCACTGTCCAATCAAAGGAGCTTCTTGAAGCAGAGCACTCCCACCAAATGGGATTTCGCGGACATAACAGAGTAAAAACAGGGCCCATTTCACACTTTTATTATCCTCAAACCTGAATCTCCCTCCTTCTTCTTTATTCTTATGATTCTAGCTAGTAGCTTCGAGTATGTTCCTCTTTTATCCATTATGTTCCGTAACTGATTGATTTTCATATTTCATAACCATCTGTTGCTGCTGAAAGATTTCTGTATTCCTGAGAACCCCAGAAGCTTTAAGTTTCCAGGTTATCCACACTCACTCAATTTCCTTTTGTTTGGTTTCCTAGAAACAGAGGAAAAAGGTTAGGGGCAATGAAATTTGTTGAATGGTTTACACTTGCATGCTGCTGAGCTCATAATCTGAAAATGGCTGCTTCAAATTGAAAATCTTTAATTGTGTTCCCTGTTGAATTGTTTGTAAAAGTATGTGTAATATATAAAAATGTCACATTGGGAAAGCTATAATTATATTTAAGGTTTGATAAGAATGTGTTTGGTTTCAAATCCTTTCTATTCTCTAACGTTCCATTGCTAATTATTGATTGAGAAGACTAAAGTTTTTATATTCTTTAAAGCTGTGCATGCAGGAATGATGCAGATTATTCACAGCAAACGTATCGATTTTTGAGCTTGTGAAGATGACCACCCTATCACTTGTTGGTGGAAACTATGTTAGCAGAAGAAGATTTGAAGATCATGCCATGGAAATGACAACTCAGTGCATAGGAAAATACTGCCCTGCAAATCATTTTCTTGGAAGTTTATCCAGAAGGGTATTTTTTTGGCCAAAGGACTTGGCAGGTCCGAGGAATACAAAAGAGAACAGGTTTAATTTTGTTGCTAAGATTAAAAAGGGTAGTAAGCATGATTATCCATGGCCTGATAATATGGATCCAAATATCAGCAGTGGATTTTTGACTTACCTGTCTCACTTCAAGCCTCTAACCGAGAAGCCAAAACCTGTGACTCTTGATTTTGAGAAGCCACTCGTTGATCTTGAAAAAAAGATTATAGAGGTAACTTTAAGTTTGTTTTCCAAAATGCCTTCACACTGACAAATTTTACTCTATAACTTAATCATTTTCTTGAAGGTACGTAGAATGGCAGATGACACAGGATTAGATTTCAGTGATCAAATTGTTGTTCTGGAAACAAAGTATCAACTGGTATGTTACTTAAATCCGATCATATTACAAATACTTACATAAATTCATTGAGGAATAATCATAATGCATTTTCATGTCTTCATTTATGTGCCCTGGCCACGTATGCCCTAAGCTTGTTGCTCTAAATTCAGAATTGAATTCCAGAACAACTCAACACATGAACAGAACTACAACACACTTTACACTCTCACCCTTAAAATAGCAATCAGCTCTTAGTTCTTTGAAAAATACGAAGGGACCTGTAAATAGCTAATCTTTGTTGACTAGTATTATTAAGAAAATAGCATTTACCATGATAAAAGTGATATGGTCAAAACAAAATTGAGATGAAATTGGATAACAAGTGTGTTTACTATATTACTATTTAGTGTGCTCAGATCGCCTATTGCTATGGACAAAAAGAACTAGTTTTTCAAACATCTGTAAGTCTGATTTTCTCCAATTTGGTTTCAGGCTCTTAAAGATCTATACACTCATCTCACACCAATCCAACGGTTGGCTATCGCTCGACATCCCAACAGGCCAACAGTTCTTGATCATATACTTAATATTACAGAGAAAGTATATGTTTTTTTTTATCACCTTTACAGTTGAATTGAAGACACTTCCTTAAACTTTTTTGCTTCTTTCTCCCCTTATGTTGGAACCTACAGTGGGTGGAGCTTCATGGAGATCGAGCAGGTTATGATGATCCAGCAATTGTGACAGGTATAGGTAGCATGGATGGAAAAAGTTACATGTTTATAGGGCATCAGAAAGGTAGGAACACAAAGGAGAACATTGCCAGGAATTTTGCAATGCCAACACCTCACGGGTATGCTTCAATCTAATGTATAACTCTGACTTGTAAGTGTATAAAATTTCTAACAGCTAAAATGATGTAGTTTGATAAAACTTGAGGTCACAGTACTAAACTCTTTTTTTTTTTTTATCTTTTACATATTGACTGACAAATTTTATGTAAACAGTTATAGGAAGGCTTTGCGCATGATGAAATATGCAGATCATCATAAATTTCCCATCATTACTTTCGTTGACACTCCTGGAGCCTTTGCTGATCTTAAGTCAGAGGAACTTGGCCAAGTGTGTGTGCATAACCTTTTCCTATTAAACTCTAGAGTAGGATTATCATGCAAGTCACCATCTTCGCTTCACGTTTGATTGCTATTCTAATTGCAGGGTGAAGCAATAGCTCAAAATTTGAGGAGTATGTTTGGCTTCCAGGTCCCCATAATATCGGTCGTAACTGGTGAAGGTGGTTCAGGTGGAGCACTTGCAATAGCCTGTGCCAATAAGCTTTTTATGCTGGAAAATTCTGCATTTTATGTTGCAAGGTACTGTCTCAAATAATATGACTGTGCATTCAGATTATTAATGTACCCAATGTGGCTTCGAATCAGAACTACATTGTTTAAATTGTATAAGATCACAAATTCCCATCTTAAGGACTAATTTAAAAGTGCAAAGCGCCATGGCTGTTAGCAATTTTTGAGGGCTTGAACCAAAATGATGCTCATTATAAGTTGCTAACATTAAGATAATAGCAAATAACAGTATAAAGCAGAGGCTAATCTGTTTTCCAGCAATTCAATTGTTGGTAGTTTACTAAATCTTTTCCCAATTCTCAATCTTATGCTTTACTTCCTGAGTGTTGAAAGTTGACTAGACATGTAATATCTGTACCTTAAATTTGAAAATGGATAGAAATATTATGTACTTTAACTAGAAGTGTCCAGATGCATCTTTCAATAGTTGAATACAATTAAAGTTCTTACCGTTATAAAGACTTCAGTCCATTCTCTTGTTTGCAATATAATTCAAATCACTTCATATGCATTTGGTCCATAAGTTGTTGCTTTATATTTTTATTAGAATTTTGTTATTCTATGAAATGTCCTGTCTACATGACATTAAAATACTAGAAAGTTCCTAATGATGTGTTATTCTAATCAGTCCTGAAGCTTGCGCTGCAATATTGTGGAAATCTTCCGCAGCTGCTCCTAAGGTAATTATTCATTAATATAAACTTTTATGGTCATTAGAGGCATCTCATCTTCTATTTCATAGAGTATATGTTAATTGACTCTGTAAATCCATAGGCAGCCGAAAAGTTAAGAATAACAGCTCAGGAACATTACAAACGTGGAATTGCTGATGGTATTATCCCTGTAAGTACATTGATCCTTCACTCTGTTTCCCCTGCTATCTGCTTGCTGCTATGGATGCTCAGATATTTTAGAAAACCTTAATTGATGGCTCCAGCTTGGTATTTGCATGGCACATAAAATGATTTTCCCTATTTTGCCAGCTAAATGCCAACTAAAAACTCGTACAGACAAGCGATGATTTCCATGAAATAGTAGAGATCTGTAAGTGAAGTTATGGGCTATAACAAAAGCCTATCTTAGAGATAAATAGGCAATAGTACATCAGAATATCACAATACTCATGGCTATGGATTAAAATCAGGAAACTGATTTACATTTGATCTGAGGAAAAAAAAAAGTGATGACTAGGGGATCATCAGAATATTATATGCAAGTATTTTGTGTTTTTCACAACATTTATATTCATAGATACTGGTGCTCTTATTTACATTTCTACTCACAGGAGCCACTTGGTGGTGCACATGCTGATCCTGCATGTACGTCACAGCAAATTAAACTTGCAATCACACAGGCTATGGAGGTATTTATGTGCAGCATATATGAATTTTTAATTATCTGAATCAGATTTTTTTCCCTCTCAAAGCATTTCATCCCAAATTCATAATCTTCATAAGCTTCTTAGTTTCTTGCCACTGATATGGAAACTCTGGAATCTACACAGGAGCTGACAAAAATGGATGCAGAAGAGGTACAACGCCATCGAATGCTCAAGTTTCGGTCAATTGGGAAATTCCAAGAAGGCATAGCTGTGGGACCAGAGATGAAGCGTAACATGAAGCCACCTGATGTGAACACTTCTGGTGGGATCACTGAGATCGAGACTGAGCTCCGAAATCTGAAGAAAACAATTTTTGAAACAAAGGGACCATATGACCCTACTACAGAAGAGGCAATAGAGAAGAATGAGCAAGAAGTAGACCAAGATATAACAAATGCACTTATTGAAATGGGATTAGAAGAGCAGGTTGAGTCTGTGAGGCTGGAATTATCTAAAGCCTCAAGTCATTCACCGGATCAACCCCTTGAACGTAACCTGAAGGAAAAAGTGGATAAGATCATGCGAGAATTTAATAACAAATTGTCACGACCAGGCGCTTATCTGGGATTGAAGCAGAAGCTTCAGAAGCTAGAAGCTGTGAACAGGTTGATTGATATGAAAGTCAAACAAGAGAAACTTAAAGAAGAGATTAATCAGAAAGTTTCAGGTGATATTAAAGCGAAGATAGCAAAGTTGAAGAATGCTCAAGAAAGTCTATCAAATGGAAATTCACTGAATAAAGAATTGGTAATGGAAGCTGAGAAAGCCAAGAAAGAGCTAGAAGAGGTGTTGAGATCAGCTAATTTGGAGGTTGTTAAAGTAGTAAATAGAAGAGTAAATAATCCCCCACCTGACATAAAACAAAAAATAATAGAGGTGAACAATGAGATCTTCAGTGAAATTGACAAGGTTGTAAATTCAAAAGGGATTAAAGAAAAAGTTAAAGAATTGGAAGAAGAGCTAGCTAAGGGATCAAGCACTAAGGATGTGGAAAATATTGAAGCAAGTATCAAAGAGAATATTCTTTCTTCCCTGAATGTCACAGCTCTAAAGGAAAAGATTGATAGTCTGAAAATGGAAGTGGAATCCAAGTCAGAAGATTCTGAAAGCAAGGTTGGTGTGGAAAATGGTAGACACTAAAATGTTGAGGTTACTTTTTGTGAGTGATTTATAATGATAGTTGTTGAAAATATGTCCTAATTATAAAATCCAGGTAACTTTTTTTGAAGAATCCTAATAAAGTTAATTACATTACTTAATTATGTTATATATTGTGTTTAATTATATTATATATTAATAGTTCATAAGTCAAACAAAATAATTTGAAGAAAAACGATAAATTTTATTGTCTTAAAATAATGTAATTAGTTTTTTTAGGATTTTCCAAAACAAAGTTAACTAGGTTTTATAAATTTCAAGTTATGCTTCAATTAAATGGCGGCATACTTAAAATATTAATGAGTTTTCACCAGGGAAAAGAGTTTTTTGAAGAGATTAAAGTTATCTTCAGAATGAAGATTCAAGACTTTTTGATGGAATAAGATTCTTTCTTTGGTTTCTGACTATATAAATTTTAAAATCTAATACCACTGTTTTGATAGCGGATTGATAAGAGGTTTATTTAAAACCTAATTAATGTCGGCGAATAGATTCCAAAGTTGCTAATAAAATGATCACTACAATTCTAAAAAGAAGACGCATATTACATGAAACGAGGATTGTGAAAAGAGAATAAAACAACACAGTTGTCCTAAGCATTTACCACAACATGATTGCATAAACTTATGACTCATTTCTTGTCCTGATTAGCACTAACATGTTTGTGTTCAATGCATAGCTCAACTAAAGACTGCTATTTGCAATTCCTCTCTCAACGTTTGAATGATGTACATGTTGATGCAGAGACAGTTGCTAATTCCTTGAATTAAAAATCTTATACCTTTCATTTTCAATTGAAACCTATAGGAATGAAACAATATTCATTTGTTTTTCTTTTAGATTCAATTGTTCTAATGGATCCGACTGCTATTGGCCAAGAAAGAAGTCCTGGAAGGATGCAGTTATCATTTTGGTTAAACAGGTTACCAATAACTAATTAATTGACCAAAAAACGGAACCTTTAGTATTGATGCACATCACAACATCAGTTTTGAAAATATGTATATATACCCCATCATATTACCATAACAAATCATCAAACCCATCTAAGGATCATAAAAAGGATACCAAGAATTAAAGAGACACACAGAAACAAAGAGAATGAAGGGCTTCATCAACACAAAGGCATCCTTGCTTCTACTGGTTATCCTCCTTGCAGCAAACTGTCTGTACATGATTGAAGCTCAAAAATGTAGGCCAAGTGGTGTGGTGAAAGGGAAGAAGGCACCTCCTGGACAATGCAACAAAGAGAATGATTCAGATTGCTGTAAACAAGGCAAAATGTATCCAGTTTATGAGTGTTCACCACAAGTCACTACTCACACAAAGGCACATCTCACACTGAACAGTTTTGAGAAAGGTGGAGACGGAGGAGGCCCTTCAGAATGTGACAACCAGTATCATTCTGATGAGAAACCGGTGGTAGCACTTTCCACGGGCTGGTTCAACCACAAGAGCAGGTGCCTCCACAACATCACCATCACTGCCAATGGCCGGAGTGTGGTGGCTATGGTGGTCGACGAGTGTGATTCCACAAGAGGGTGTGATGAAGACCATGATTACCAGCCTCCATGTGATAACAACATTGTTGATGCCTCCAAGGCTGTCTGGGAGGGTTTGGGAATTCCCAAGAACCAGTGGGGCTGGTACGATATTACATGGTCTGATGCTTAATACTATTATATAGAATTGTGTGTGTTGATATTGTATTATCAGATTTATATCCTCTGTATGTGTTTTTAGTGAGCTTACTTTTCTCTGAAGTATACCCTTTATTATGCATGTACTTTGCATTATATTGTATGATACGTAATTCACATATGCAGTTATTGGATGTCTTGTCTCTTACATTTCAATTTTCCTACTTATGTTCTAAATTTTTAGGGGAAACTCCAATTCAGCATTCTTAATCTATAAGCATTCTGTTCTGGCTGAGATGGATTAGGGAGTCATTCAAAATAATAAAAAAAAAAAATGTTACAATCTATAAGGATAAAAAAATCTTATTGAGGGTTGATAAAGAGGATTTAAAATATAAATACTGGTTTTAAAATAACGGTGAGTGGGATAATTGTTCATATAGCTTCCATTTATAGCTCCAAACTGCCAGGTTCAAACCGCTGCCAAGTAATCATCACGAAAGAATGACATACAGAATCAATAAATATTAAATAAAACACCATTACAGTATCGAACGAATTAGAAACAGATCATATTGGGGGCATCTTCTAGTTTCAAGCTACAACTTCTTATGGTTGCAGAGTTGTGCGAGAACATGAGGTAATTGTTAGAAAAGGTAAAAGGGTGTTTGGCTTCTATATAAAGGTCTAATATGATGTTTTGATGGTGTGTTAAGATAATTAGATCTGCACCATATTTCCTCTCTCTAAAGAGGGGAGTCACTCTTTAGTCCTCAAGTGAAGTTGGTTGTCTCCTTTAAGTAAGGGTAGATTAGAAATAATCCAATTAAGTTATAATTTGTACGAGCATGTTGCTCTTATGTATTTAATACATGATTCTTGATTTTATCTGTAATGGATGATAAAGATTTTTGGGATATCATTGTGAGGTTCCAACAACAAGAAATGAATTATTGTAATTATAAAAGAAATTTACAAGTGAGCAGTTATTTCTTGCACTTTAACTTGCCATCCCATGCAGCTTACATATTTTAAATTTATTGGTAATTATATTCCTTCCTTATATTTTATAATGATTTTTCCAAATATTTTTTGCTAGCATACAAATAACTTCTTATGGGAGACATTTTTGTTTGAAGGATCGTAAAATCATTTTACACGTAAGATAAGTTTAAGAAATATTTAAGATGACTATTGGGAAAAATTAAGAAACTGGTTATTGAAAATGTTAAAGATGAGAATTAAAATATAGAAGGTGAGTGCTGAAAAATATGAAAAATCGATAAAAAAAATTTAATTCAGAAAATATTTTAAGGATCAAATAGCACCAAAATATACCTTGCTTTTTAAAAAGGCTAACATGCTTAAATATCCGGTAAGTTTTTTGCTATGGGATATAGGCATTAGGAAGTTTTCGGGCAGGAAGAAATACCTCGGAAGTTTTTAAAACGGGAAAAAAATACACTTCCTTTAAATACTCAAACGGTCAACGTCCATTGATCCAATATATGCTGAGGTGGCATATCTACGAGGCATTCACTTCACTTTTTTTTTACAACTAGTCATTTAAAAATTCCGAAACCTTCACGGAAAATCCTTAAAAATACCAAGAG
The DNA here is from genome assembly GCA_037177275.1 of Acacia concinna. Classification (NCBI taxonomy): domain Eukaryota; kingdom Viridiplantae; phylum Streptophyta; class Magnoliopsida; order Fabales; family Fabaceae; genus Acacia; species Acacia concinna. The sequence goes on along the minus strand of JBAGKO010000003.1, from coordinate 959,219 downwards.
GCTACCATTAACATTTTATTTTTGGATGTCTAGAACTCTCAAAATAAAGTTTTCCGTAAAACCTTTTTTTACCGGTAATTTACCGAGTTTCAAGAGCTTTTATTCACATAACCAGTTTTCTTTTATGATTTTTATTGCATCTAAAATTCCCTAAAATAATATACTAATTTTCCCATATCCCAGTCCAGAACACTAAGATTCTAATATATCTGATAATATCAATTTTTGGCCAAAAACTTGTCCGGTCAAAAATTATGAAAATATTCAAAAAATCATAATAAATTTCTCGGACCTCAAAACAACATTCTGACTGCAACATAATGTTCTGGACACCCTCTACTATTTTCTTGGATTTTATGAGAATTTTTGGGCCTCTTGGACCTATCCGCATTTCGTCCAGAAACTTTGTAGAATTTTTCCTCTTTGCACAGAAGCCCTTCCCCAAATTTTACTTCAATTACTGTGAGATATTTCGGTCCTCTGCATACTAAGACTCTCTGCTCATCCAGAATACCTCATCTAGACCTCCAAAAATATCAAGGTACGACACTTGATCTACCCCAAAATTACTATTTTGGCCTCAAATGCCCTTTTCTTGTCTATAAAAATTCTAAGATATTATATGGTATCCAATATGCGGACAAGTCCAAGAGGCCCAAAAATTCCTATAAAATCCTAAAAAATAGTAGAGGGCATCCAGAATATTATGGTGTAGTTAGAATGTTGTTTCGAGGTCCAGAAAATTTATTATGAATTTTTGAATATTTTTGTAATTTTTTGCCGAACAGGGTTTTTAGCCAAAAATTGATCTTATCATATATAATAGGACCTAAGTGTTCTGGGCTAGGATATGAAAAAATTAGT
>JBAGKO010000003.1:913725-950143 GCA_037177275.1 Acacia concinna | reverse complement strand
CCAAATTCATTCTATCTACTAACTATTGTCATGAGATTCTAATTTAATTATTGGAAAGATGTGAAAATACTTTGAGACATTTTATACTTTGAATATATATATATATATATAAAGAAGCATATTGAAGTATCTTTTTAATGATCGATGAAATTGTATAGTGATGTAAAAATGCATAGCAGTTCATATTGCATTGTATTGATATAGTTCATAAATAATGAATAGCAAATTTGGTATAGTTCCTAAAGAACTAATATAATCTTTATTTTATGGATGGAAAAAGAAACGATAATGAAAATTATGACCCATGGTTTTACATAAGAGCTTTGATTTATTAAAAGGTCAATAGCCATCTATAGCTAATTTAATTGAAATGTATGATTGCATGTGAAAAAGAAGCACTTGAACATTCAAGTGAAAGATAGCTTATTAGCCAACAATATATTGAAATATATTTATATGACTCACACTCAAGGAGAGATTGTTATTATACAAGTGTGAGATAATGTTGAAAATATATTGTTAGAATACGAGTGTGAATTAATACTGAAACGGTTGAACTTATGCACTTCTTCACAATACCTATTGCCCAAAAAGGGATGTTATATTAAGATTTTATATCAACATCTTATGAAAATTAAAATGTTTGTTGTTGGTTTTAAGAAACATGATATAGTAAACTAAAAGCTTACTTATCTAAAATAAATTTATTGTTGACATGACTTCTTTGATCATCAAATCATATATACGATACAAACTATCAAATATTATATATTGATTTCCATCAAAAAACTATAAGATTCTTCATGTAATACCAACATACTATAGATGTAATATTTGATATGTGTTGCTCGTTCTTAAATAAAGAAATGACTATGAGAATATCACTAGTTATGATTTGGAATGAAACTCTACAATTTTGAAAATATATTAAACTCATATATGGGCTTATTCAAATAGCATGTAAATCATATAAGTATTATAGAAATTAGATAGATGCATCTATAAGGTAGTTACATATGACATTACTATTAGTTTGCAACCTGAATTTTACAAGAATGTTTAAATAAATTATTATTTTACGCGTGTAATTTTCAGATTTTATGATTAAAAGATAATTCATTAAAGCCTCCATCAATACTTATGAGAACAAATTTTCTATTCTAGTGTTGACATATTTGAACTTACATATTGTAGCATTTATACAAACCAACAATATTCTCCTGATTTTGATTAGGAGCCATACATTTTTCACATTAAATGTTTGAATGTGCAATGTGTATTTATATCAATCCACCACAACACATATAGATGAATATTTAAAGAAAGTTGAGATAAAATTGTTAGGTAAAAAATCCCTTCTTGTTTGTCTCTGAATGAAAGAAAATGATGTTTCTAATGAAAACAAATGGATTTAGGAGACTTATAATGCATAATTAGTTTATTGTCATTCAACAATTTTTTCCTAAAATCAGTGAGAGAAATTGAATAGCTGAAAAAGAAAACAAAATAAATGCATTATTAATATCAAGTATAGATCCTCAAATATAGCAATATGAATCAGAAGTTCATCAGGTTTTGCATTCATGAAATATTGCATGTATTTGCTAGATGAAATTACTGACCGAAATAAGAATTAATAAATATCATATTTTAAGCTAAAAACGATCTAATCAAGATAAATGAAAGTAAAATATGACTAAAGCATAAGATAATAATTGGTTCCAAAAAGAAAAGAGAAATGAGCAAATAATTAAAATAATCATGTTAAGGAGGCAAGTTCTCCAAAAGATGATAAGATATAACTAATTGCAAAAACCTCAAAAGAGGTTCAAGTATCTAAAAGCAGTAAGGAGATCTCAATAAGTTATGTCACAATAGGAAAAATGGAACCAAAAAGATAAAGTTGTCGACAATAATTTTGATAATGATATAACGTGGTTAAATGAAGATCTTATTCATAGATAAGTCATGAAAAGTAGACACAAAGGTGATTGGCTAAAAGGAAAATTGAAAAGAAAAAAGATGCAATGAATAATGTTATCCCAATATGCGAGAAACGTGGACTTGCAGTCCAAACATTTGAAATATAAAGTAATTTGTGATATTTACATATTCATGTGAAAATAAAGTTTTTTCCAACGTGAAAATAAAGATTTACACAATGGTTTAAAGATGATGATGATGATGTGATATACCATTTTGTAGTGGATACAATAATTACTGCATATATTATTAATATAGGATATATGCAAATAAAATGAAGTGTATATTAGATATCGTTATGTATAGTATATGCATATGGATAGTAAAATTTCTATAAGAATCCTTGAAGGATCTAAAATGCCAGAAGCATATACAAAATGACCATTCCACATATAAAATGCTATAATTTGAGCCTATATAATTGATTGGAAAATATATATATTGAAAAATGAGTGATTGTCTATATTACTTCACTTATAGATTGAGTTATTAAATGTTTTGATGATTTTAAAATCATATATTTTTGCTATGATGATTTTTTCTTATAAAACTATATTAGATTTAATGGTCCAGAAGTATCTTATATTTATGTATTATGTTAATACTATATTTATTATGATTCTATTGGTAAGATTTAGTTCTTGTAGGTATATAATAGACAATGAAAATGAGATTTGGTATGATAGTTCTATGAACATATCACATGATACCATTTTGTTTAGAACAAGTTCAATATGTGGATGTGTTAGAGGAATACATTTCAACAAGACAATTGGTGACAACACATCACTTATAGCTTGGCGCCAAAAGGGGGAGTAAAGCTGATATTATCATTAGATGGAGTAGAGACCATGTTGTACTCTTCCTTAACAGAGTTTTATCCCAGCGGGTTTTACTGGTAAGGTTTTTAAAGATACATTTTTAATATATATTGTGTACTCTTTTTTCTTCACTAAGTTTCTGTTCTAATAGGTTTTTCCTATTAAGGTTTTAATAAGGTACAATATATATTTATGGGCATCCAAATGGGAGTATTGTAAATATTATAATTATGTGTGGATGTCCATAATATCAATGGCATTACATTCTATAACTCCTAAATTGAAGGTTTTAACTCTTAAGTGCATATTTCCTATAACCTCCCAAATTGAAAAATCTTAACTCTTAAGTTTACATTTCTTACAACATTTAATTGTATCATTATGTTGTTTGATTACCTCCTCTATATTCTTGGGTTAGTCTTCAATGTATGGAGACCTATAAATAAAGGTCAAGCATAAGGCATTGGTACATCAATGAAACAAAGTAAATGAGATATGCCATCGTCTCTTATCCCCCATTCTATTGTCATGTTATTTCTTTCCATCATCTACTACTCCCAATTCTTATTGTTTTCTCCAATTTTACAACAAATATAAAATTAAAAAGACTAAAATGCCCCTAAAAAAGTCTCATACAATCTCTCCCACATTATTATTTTAAAATTAATACACAATTTTAAGTTTCTCTAAATTAAACATCAATGTTCTCATTATAATTTTTTAAAATAAATAGAAATTTTAATTATGAATAGGATTATATAATTTTAATAAAACTCAAGTTCTTTTAAAATTTATCACATATGTCAAACTAAGAAAGTTTGGATGATTTTGTTTTTAGAAGCAATTTATGTGGGTTAAAAATTCATTTAGTAGATGATGGATTAGTCTTTGACCTACCGGGTTGGGGGATACCTTGCGAAAGCAAAAAAAAAAAATTCATTTAGTGTTAATAATTTGTTTTTAAAAAATATAAGTAGTATATTATATTCTAAAAAAATATGATTTTACTTTTATTTTTATAAAATATGTTAATTGATATCAACATTGATATTATAAATTGGGCAACTTGATGGTATAAATTGGTGAAAAATTAAAAAAAATAAAAGTTTAATCATTGTTAAATAAATAATATATTGAAAATTAAAAAAAGAAAAGATCATATCATGAGGTGCAGTTTTAGTTTTAATTTTAGTTACTTTTTTAACTATAAATACAAGAGATAATATAGGAGGTTTAGTTAGGGTCAATTTAGTACTTTTAAATTGATATTATGATGTTTTGTCATTCTAAGTAATTACAATTTTTATTATCTTTTATAATAAAGAGCAAAGGTGTAAAAGTACCCATGTAAATGTTCCAAATGTGCATATGGCACCATTTACATTCCTTGAGTGAAAAAATACCTATGAATATTTAAAAATGGGGCAAAAGTATTAGCTCCGTTAATTAATGCTAATGTCCGTTTTGTGGGCCCGATTTTAATAATTTCTTAAAAACATTTTGAGGGTACATATGCAAAAATACCCATCTACAAATCCCACAGGTGCATCTAGCACCATTTAAAATCCTTAAGATACAAAAATACCTATGATCATTATTAAAAAAATTGGGACAAAAATGTCACCTATTTTAATGAAGAAAACATTATTTAATTTATTGTTTTGTAGGCCCCATGTTAAACATTTTTTCATTTCCAACTGAGCGCAAAAATAATTGGTTTGGAGGGATGTGAAGGTGTAAAAACAAAAAGCCCCATATACAATGTTATGAGGACAAAAATACTAGCTCTGCTAATGAAGGCAAACATTCATAAATTTTTAGTTTTGTAGGCTCAACTTTAATAATTATCTTATTTCCAATAGAATACAAAAATACTTATAATCAAAGGGGCCCAAAATGCGACCTTCGCTAATGAAGACAAACATTTTTTAATTTTTTGGCTTCATTAATCAAAGAAGTGGGTAACACAAAGATGGTGACAATATGAGTGGAGAGACTCAATACCATGTGCATGTTTGGATTTGATTTGAAGGGGGATAGAGAGAGAAAAATGTGTAAGGAAGAGAGGCACATGAAAGAGAGATGGTGAGAGTTTTTTAGACAATTATTAAAGTAAGGCCCTCAAAGTATAAATTAACAAATGTTTGTCTTAATTAACATAGATGAAATTGTTGTCCCTTGTTTTTAATAATGATCATAGGGTATTGTTACACCCTAAGAATTCTAAATTGCACTTGCAGGATTTGTATATGGGTATTTTTACACATGTACCCTCAACATGTTATTAAAAATAAGTGGGGCCTACAAAATGGACGTTAGCATTAATTAATAGAGCTGTCATTTTTGCCCCATTTTGAAATATTGATATAAATTTTTACACCTAAGGAATGTAAATGGTGCTATATGCACATTTGGAACATTTACCTAGGTACTTTTGCACCTTTGCCCAATAATAAATATTATTTTGTCTAGGTCATTTATTTTAATTTTCTTATAGTTATATTTATAGAGATTGGGAAATCACAAAATGGCAATAAAATAATATTTTAAATTTTAAATTTAAATGATAAGATATTGGATATCTTATTTTATTGAGATATTGCAAGTGACAAATAAATAAATACTGATTATAATGGATAAATATATTTATTAAATATAGTTAATGGATAACCTAATTTATAATTCGTTTTGCCTTTGATAACCTAATTAATAATAATAAAACTAGCGTATACTTTTGGTCCTTTAAACTCATACGAAGTTTCATTTTAGTCCCTTAATATTTTTTAAACATACCCTTAATTTTAAAAACTATATTTTTAGTCCTTTTAAATTAACACTATTAACTTCACTAAAAATGATGATGCATCCAAATTTAAATTACTTAATAATTTACTTTTATATTTAAATTTTAAAATCAATTTTCTAAAAAAACATGTCAACATTTTAAATTTAATAAGTTGGCATTTTAAAATTTATTGACTTTTTTTTTGTTAGTGAAGTTACCCTCCATCATCATCTCTAATCATCATCATCTTGATGGTCGCACCACTCTTCTTCTCCACTCAACTCTCTTGGTTGGCGCCATGGCTTAGCGTTCATGGAGTTTCAATGAAGCTATTCGTGTAGTCATGAGTGGCTCATTCGTTAATCATTGGTGATTGATGAAGCTAGCTAGAGTTCTTTGTGCTTTTAGATGGTTTCTTCTACCTTAATTTCAATTTCATTAATATATGATTATAAATTGTGGATTTCTAAATCTGTAGGATTTTGATTTCTAATTGTAATTGAGTTGTGTTTTGGTTGTTGCACATTGAAACTAAAATTTGTAATGAGAATGTCATTTTAAGTTCCAAATAAGTGAAATAATATATTGACAAATCACATAGTTTGTCAATGGTAGTTTATCAACTTGTTAACGGTAGCCCTTCATTTATTAATTGAGACTTTTATGATATTATTATTTTTTAGTTGGGATCTACATGATATTCTCCCAAATTTGTATTAGATTTTGTATTTTAACGATTTGGTAGAATGCTTGTTAGCCTTGTGCTACTATTCATTTGTTTGATGTAAAGCCCCCATCGTAGATTATCCTGAAATTATTTAATTTTTGAATAATAAAACATTGAAAATTTCAAATTTGGTATATGAAAATTCCTATGAGCCACACTAATGATCTCTTTATTTCTCCAAAATTTTGTCTTGATGCACGTGCAAGGTTATATATATATATATTGTTTAATATCATGTGATACTTCACTGATTTTTTTTATTTGTTTTGGTCACTTAAATGATAAATATAAATATAATAGACAAGGTAAATCTAGTACTAGGAATTTGGTTTGGGCTAACTGGTTGAGCCCGTTAGCCTGACAAAATTAGCAGGTTCAGGTGCCAAAATGTGAAGCCCAATTACAAGCTAAACCTCTTGTAGCTCGATACATATGCGAGTGAACTCGACAGTTTCGCAGGCTACACTATTTAGCCCAATTCATTTATTCTTTTTTAAAAAAACAAAACAAACAACTCCTCTTTCTCTTTCCATCCAGCTCTCGACTCTCTATGATTTTGTCTCCTTTTCTCTGATACTACCACACACTCCTATAACCTCTTCAGCCTCTTCCTCTTTTTTGCTTTCGCTGAACTCACCATCTAAACCCTAACCCTTTCTTTACTAATTTCTAACATCATTAATCATGTCCCAACTTCTTACTCTCTTATTCTTCACCAGAAGACCACTCAATGGCATTAGCAAACGCTCCATCTCTGATCTAATCTCATTTTATGAGGTGAACATGACAACTCAAACCAGTTGAAGACAAAGTGTTGAATTCTTCAACCAAAGACTCGTCATCCATTGCTCCTATCACAATGCACGCACGTGAAGGCGGATGTTCTAAAGGCTAAAGCCACTTAGCCACTGTCTCCAGTCTACTCTATCGTCATGAACTCATAATCAACTAATCAAGGAGATCACAAGTATGCGGCTCCATTAGTGAGTACTGACCACTTAGCTTTTGAAATTTTAATTTTTCCTAGTGCGGTGGTGGGAGGTGGTAGACTAGCTTCAGTGGGATATTGGATTACTGGGAATATTTTGTTTCTGCTTTGATGAAAATTGAAGGATGTTGTGTCTCTGAGTCTCTAATTCCTTCTTTGAGTCCAATAGGCCATCTTTGAGTCTCTGAGTCTCAGATTTCAAAGTGCTTTGAAATCTGAATGAGTGAGTGTGAGTCCCTATATTGTGGGTTAAATCCCTTACCCTATCATCTCCTACTGTGTCTGTTGTCTCCTACTATGTGTGTTGTCTCACACTTAGACACTCATGTATGATTTTTCTCAAGTTCAATCTCACTATCTCATACTATCAGACTTAGATAGATACTGATTATTAAATTATTATGAGTTGCAAACTTGCAATATGGCTGTCTAGACCCTGAACTATGGATGGATGGCTCTTTATTGATATGGTTTGATTAATAATTTTCTTGTTCTTTAGTCTTTATTGAGTACTAACTCTTATGATTGAATGATTTATGAACTGATTGAACTTTGAATCTTTGAATGACTAGTTGTCTGATTGGTTGATTGCTTATGTTCTCCTTTTTTTTTTGTTCTTAATAATTGATTGGATTTAGTGGATTAAGTGATTTTTTTGTTCTTAGCTGTCTTGATTATGTGGTTGGTCTCTTATTATAAAAAGATGGCTACAATTACCAATGTCAATTATGAGGATAAAGATAATAAAAGAAAGAATGTTGACAACACAATCATTACTTATACAATAGATGTCAACAATGTGACAACACAATATGAACAAGTAGCTGTTAAAATTAACTCTTCTTGCATACAAAATAAAGATGTTGGTGATGCTCCAAATAAAAAGGTGAGATGTACCACATCTAACGTATGGAGATATTTAACCAAGATTGGAATGGTTGAGAAAAAGAAAAGACAAAGTGTAATAATGTGTGTTCGAAACAATACGTTGTGAGTAACAAGGATCGTGGGACTTCAACCCTTTGACATCATATTGAGGTGTGTAAATCACTCCTAAAGTACAAGGATATAGGTACCATGATGATAGATCAAGCAGGGATTGTTAGAGCTAGAAAGCTTGACCACCACAAAGTGCGAGAGATCATTGCGTATTCCATCATTAAGCATAATCTGCCTTATTTTTTTGTTGAGTATGATGTAATTAGGGAGTTGCACACATATTTAAATCATGAATACAAGATTATTACTAGAAAAATTGCTATAGTGGATGTGTAGAATTTCTATCTTCATCAAAAGGATAACCTAAAGAAGAAACTAGCAATGAGTCCAAGTAGAATATGTTTAACTTCTGATTGTTGGACATCAACAAATTCAGAAGGATATCTTTGTTTGACTGCTCCTTTGTTGATGAGAAATATAATCTTCATAGCAAAATTCTCATTTCCTAAGATGGAGCCACCTCATATTGGATCTGAATTGGAAAAATGAGCACATAAGATATTGGTTAATTGGGGTATTGATAAGAAAATATTCTCAATCACTTTGGATAATGTTTCCTCAAATTTCCATATGCAAAGAATATTGAAAGAGAATTTGAATTTGAGTAATAGCTTGATATGTGATGGGGGATTTCTTTCATGTCAGATGTTGTGCTCACATACTAAATCTCATAATTCAGGATGGATTGAAAGTAGTAGAAGGTGATTTGACCAAAATTAGGAACGTCATGTATGTTAGGAAATTAGAGGCAAGGATGATAGAGTTCAGGAAAAGGGTTGATTTAGTTGGGGGTATTGACACTTCAATTGGTTTACGATATGATGTGGCGACTAGATGAAATTTGACACATGCAATGCTTGAAGGTGCACTTAAATATCATCGTGCATTTGCTAGCTTAGCTCTAAATGACAAAAATTATACTCATAGTCCAACAAGTGAAGAGTGGTCTAGAGTTGAAGCTATGTGCACATTCTTGAAGCCCTTTGTTGTGATAACAAACATGATCTCTAGATCATCATACCCCACTTCTAACATGTATTTCACCTAGATATCAAAGATTGAGTTCTTGTTGAAAGGACATTTGACTAATGAAGATTCTGTAATTCGGGAAATGGCTTAGAGCATGCTTGAGAAGTTTAACAAATATTGGAGTGACTATTGTGTGATCCTTGCTCTAGCAATTATCCTTGATCCTTAGATGAAGCTTAATGTTATCAATTTACATTTGTAAAAATTGATCCCATGAATTCTCAAGAAAAGATTGTAAACATAAGAAGCAAGTTGTACTATGTTTTCAATTAGTATAAAGATGGGGGATTAGCTTCATCTTCAGGCCCAATTGTTGGATCTACATCAAGCTCTAACTCTAACCAAGTGTTAATCACAGACTTAGTTGTGGCCCTTAACCCAGATGAAGTAGATGACTTTGACATTTTTTATGTAAGTTTCAATGGCATTTTTCTATTTACATGTAAGTTTTATTGGCACTTTGCTATCTATATGATGTTCAATGACCCTTTATTATATGTATGTGCGTTGTAGGATTTTTTTTCATTCAAAAGTCGAGATGAGCAAACAATTGAAAAGTCTAAATTGGATTACTATTTGGAAGAAGCCATACTTGATAATAGATTGGCTACATGATTTAATGTCTTTGATTATTGGAAAGCTAACTTAGCGCAATTTCCTTGCCTTTTAAAGATGGCATGTGACATTTTTAGCATTCCAATTACTACTGTTACTAGTAAATATGTTTTTAGCATTAGATATCAAGTTCTTGTAAAGTACCACTCTTGTCTTCTTCCAGATAATGTTGAAGCTCTTATTTGCACTTGAAATTGGCTCCTTGGTTTTCTATGGGATGGTAAAGTCTATTTAATAAATTTGAGTCCATACTTTGAGTAATACACAAAATAAATTATCCTCCTAACACTCTTGTGTTGTTAATGTCATTATTTGTGGTAGAGGATTCTAAGATAGAGAAAAGGCAAATTGCTCATGTTCCTATATTTGAAGCCTCATATAATGCTTTCAAATATTGTTATTGACGAATGGAGATTGAGGAAAATGAGAAGCTTTTTGTTTTTTATGAAGACTTGAATTTAGCATTGAGGAGTTTCATGATAATCTCTTGTTCCCTTTAAATTTCATTTATATATTCATCAAATTGTCATGTGTTGTGGTCGTTTTCAATGTTTTGTAGAGTTGTGGTTATTTTGATCAAGACTTATTATTCGACTAAATTGGTGCTTAACCTTGTATCTTGCCATCTTCTTATCTTATGATGTTGGCTGGGATTATCAACTATGCTATTGTAGTTTATGGATTCATCATGTGGTTATATGTTCGGATCTTTTTTTTAGCCAGCAGCAATAGAGTGTTTTCTATCTGGCTAGTAGGCTAACCTGTCATATCGATCATTCGGGTTCGGGCTGTCACTTTGGGAGCCCGAAAGAGGTTAGGCTAAAATTAAACCCAATAACCTCTTGAGCCAGCCCAAATTCCCAATATTAGGTAAATCATGTAGAGAATAAAAATGTAATATCATATTAAAATCCCTTGATCATAGGTCCATGCAAAAGATGGGAATAAAATCACCAACAAACTAGAAATAAACTAAGCACTTTATTCAGTCTTATTTATAACTAGTGCTTCTACAATAGGTTAGACGTTATTTTTGTCAGTGGTGAACAGGCCTTCAGGAAGGTCTAGCAGGTCCATCACAAAGTTTCTGTACATAGATTGTAGGAATTCTTTTTGCGAAATAATAAGCATGTCATTATTAAGCGCGTAGAAATCAAGAACTGGATGGGGTGGAGGCGAAGGGTTGATGGGGTAGTTGGTGTAGATATTGATGCTACAAATGATCTGAAAGTCCCTAATCTAGTTCCATTCAATCCTAATAGTAATATAAATAATTGGCATATGGGCATTACAATCAAACAAAAATGAGTAATAATTATAAATATAATTTTCAGCTAATAATGCCCAACTGCTTGTTAGCAGAAAATCATTTTGCCCTGGTATTTGATTTCACAAAGAAATCATAACACAAACATATTTTATAAAGAGAGAAAAATTAGCACATATATAAAAGAATTATTAATTTCTAGTATACCCACGAATTTTCATCACACATATAAGCTAGAGTGTCTCTTATTCTAGATCAACAAAATCACAGTCATCAGTATTCACACAATAATAATGGGTGGTCACAAAGATCCTCACACAACAATCATATCTAGTGTTTTTCTCAAAACTAGAAAGATTAGTAGTAGAGCCAAAAACAAAAATTATTAATTTAAATAAAATAATATGAATTAGAAAGTAAAAATAGTAATTAGGGAGTTATTATTCAATAAGTCAAATTCTTACTTTGTTTGCAATTATTTCTTTTTCTCATTGTAGTTTTTCTTTCTTGTTTTGTATGATGGTACTTTGAAAGTAAATGTGGATTCCTTTTTTTTTTTTTGTGCTAACTTAATATGACGTGGTGTTATTATCTATATTTGTACTTATCCATTTGCTTCTCGTTCCTTACTCTAAGACTTCTAATGAACATCTTTTGTTTCCCACACCAATCTTTCTTAGTTTTCTCTATCCTTTGTTTATCTTATCATCTGCCTTTTATTTTGGTGTAAAATATGGGGCCTCAAGCCCTTGTCATTATTCAAAATATCAATCGTGGGATAGCAACACCCACATAGTCATTATACAAGTATTTCCTAACTATCTCTGATGGTTCTTCAAAAAACATCACCACATGTTCCATATCTACATTGAATTTTGCTAGGGAATCAACACTAAAGTTCCCTTCTCTATATATATGACTAATCCTAATCTATGCATATTTCTCTAGCACAATCCTTACAAGTTTAAGAATACTAGAGTGTATATCAAAACCACTTATAATATTTTCTAGCATATGAACAACAACTTGTGAATCACATTCAACAATCAAATGAGTAAATCCAAACTTGTACGCCATCTGCAGTTCAGTAAGCAAACCCCATAATTAAGCCTTGACCACAATACAGATCCCCAATTTCCATCGCTACTTCTAAGCAATCCACCACATCCAGCCATTCTCAGTTGTCCTTGAGCAGAACCATTCGTGTTCAATTTCCACCACCCCTCCCTTGGGGCTTGCGATCTAACACATCTCTCCACCTTCTTCATTCCTATAGCTTCATACTTCCTCCTGCAACATATAATTTCTTCTACAAACTTCTTTATTCCAAAGGATAAGTTGTCTGGTAGAACAAATCCCTCTTCAAACAAGCTTCTATTCCTCTAATTCCTCAAACTCCAACAAGCTATTCCAAATTCAAGTTTCTTCCCCTTCTCCTTCATTTCTAATCCCCATTTAATCCATTCCTTTCCTTATAGTTGATTGAATTCAGCATGCTGCACCCATCCCCCTAACTCCCCCCATAATTTCCTTGCCACCACATATTCTTTTAAAACATACATCATATTTTCATTTGTCTCAACAAATATGTGTCACACATCCACTCCTCCCAACATTCTACTCCTCCTTTCTATAGTTAGTAATTGATTATGAGTGGTTAACCATAAGAAGATTTGTACCCTTCTTGGTCCCTCCCATTTCCAAATATAGTGCTAGATTGATTCCTCTATGCCATTTTCATTTTTCATCATACTATACATGTCAACAACCACATAGTCTACTTTTAGATTCGATCCCCATTTTATTGTGCCTTTTCTATAGTCACTCTTTGGAGGTGGTGTAGCCAGTATATACCTCTTTCTCTTTCCTTCCTCTGTCAACATTCCTTCTAACTTTTGAAAGTCCCATTCACCTTATTGTCATATCAATAACCTTTCCTTCCACTCCTGTCACACTTCCTTGATCTCTACAGAACTCTCTTAATCTTCTATTACCCTCAACCCAGAATTCTATCTAGAAGTTTATTACCCTCTCTCCATTCCCAACTTCCTATCTCACACCCTTTAGAATTTGAGGCGACAAACGACTAATATTCTTCTAAACCTCATAATCAGAATTTTTAACAATACATTCCTCTTCTAGGTTTGCATTTATGCCATATTTGCCTCTTAAAACCATCGAACACAAATTATTTGGTTTAGCTATGACATTCCAACCAACTCTTTCTAATAGCTCGTCATTCATCAGCCCCAAATCCTTCAAACCATATCCCCCCTTCTCCAAGATGTACACAAAACCTCCGAGCTTATTACATGAATTCCCCTTGTAACATACTAAATTCTCTTTTAGGATTTAAGTAAAATTAAGGGACAATTAATTGTGATAAAATGATTTGTTTAAAATAAAATTTATAAAAGTAAGGAAGATATGAAATAATAATAATAATAATAATGAAAACAAAAGAGGGAAGTAGGAAAAGGAAAAGAAAATATATAAACAAAAAAAAGGAAAAGATTTTAGGAAGAATGACATTTAAATACCTTTTAAATTTCAAAATCCCAAATCAGTGATTTTCCATAAAATTGAATTGTGAATATCATTATTTTTATAGGTAATCCCATTACTTATATGAATAACAGGACTGATTTGAGATTTTGAAATTCAAAAGGTATTTAAATGGCATTCTCCTAAGATTTTATATGGATATATATATATATAACTAGACATGTAAAAAAAAGGAAAGAAAAAAAAAAAATATTAAAAGATAAGAAAAGATATATATATATATATTTTTCTATATTTATAAAGGGACCGTGGTCCAATTGGTTTAAAATTTAAAATAAAAAATAAAAATGAGGTCACATCTTCTACACCATTTGAATTATTGCCACAAACAGTAGCGCACAGAGTCAATGTCGCGGTTCTGCATATTTAGATTAGGGTTCTATTTTAAGGATCAATAAGGTACTCAAAATCTCTTCTTCTCATAAAACTTTCTTCATGAAAGTTATTCTACGTATTTTTCTCTTCCTAAACATAGTAATTTTATATAGACTAGAGAATATTTTAGAGTTGGGATTTTAGATAAGTTTTGAGTTTTGTCAATAGATGTCTATAATATTATAGAGAAATGTTAATGACTAGTTTTAATCGGTTTAGTTTTTCTATTTGATCTTTGTACGATTTATTATTTTTTAATAAAAACATATCCTAAACAATTTCATACATGATATTTCTACCTCTTAATTTTGGGTCAAATAGTTTACTTGAGTTATTGGGGCTAATTGTGAATTTTTTTTAATTGGTTTAAATTGCAGGACAAACTGAAGATTTATAATTTAACAATTTTATACTTGAAGTCATAAATCTTAAATCAGGAATTTTGTCCAATTGAATGAAATTAATCATATTTAATTAATGTCTTAAATAAGTTGTTTGAGTTAGGGAAAATATATGAATGAATGTTAAAATATTTAATTGGGGTTCTTAGTATGTAAGTATAATTTTTAGTTAATTAGTTATTGAATTAAGTTAATTAAGTTGATTGTTTTATTAACTCAAAGAGTTATTAATGTGTAGTAATTGATTCAATCAATTAATTGTTTTAATTGAATGTGATAAATTGGTTTGTGACTTGTGGTTGAGCTTGGAGTTTGGATTCTTGTGGCAATTTTGCTTTGGTAAGAGATAAGCACTTTCCTCTTATTGTGCATACTTGTGAGTGGTTATATATATATAACATAAATTTGCAATTGGTTTGTGATATATAATGAAATTACTTTATTATTAAAATTGTCTTGTGGAACTTATTTTATTGAGCAATGGATAGTAATGTAATATTATATGCATTTAATGTTGATTTGTAATATTGGAAATTCTCTTGATTTGTGAATTGATAATGGAATGTGATGATTTATGATGATTATATTGGTGAGTATAATAATTCCTCATGAGTAATTCAAATGAGAGGGGGTGGCGAATGTAAATCTTGATGGAAAGTTATTCTTAGAAGAAATAAATGGGTGAAATTATTGAGAACAGGGGAAATAAGGTGGTGGGCTTCTAAGTGTACACTAGTTAGTCCTTTTGGCCCATTGTGTTTAATAGGGCATTGACACCTGGGGGGAACCTATAGTCCAATCTTGTGCTCTGTGGATTTTGGCTAGTCCATACCACTTAATCAGTGAGCTTGTTGAGTTGAACTACCCGTCATATGGGTGCGTACTAACCCATAGGTTGAGTCAAAGGAAATAAGGTAGGAGGTAGTAAGAGAGGTTAGAGAGTGAATTGTTAAATATTGATAATTGTGTACCCATGTGATAAATATGAAAATGAGATTATGATATTGTCAATTGATATACCTGTAACTTGTGATATTTTAATAATATTGTGTATTTATAACTATTCCCACTTGACACCTCACGGGCACTTACTTGTATGCCTGATGAGATGGACTGTTGGTTACTGAGGCTTTTGTCTCACCCCATCATTTTAATAATTTTTCCAGTTGATAGTTCACGTGAGAGTTCGTCAGGGAAGACTCCAGAAGCCTAGGCTACTCCTGCTAAGAGTAGTGCTTCCATATTTTTGATTATACATGATATTGTATATTGCTACATTAGGGCTCATCTTGCATACTCTGATTTAAATTGAGAATTTGAGGCATGGATTATATACTTTTAAATTTCTCTATGACTAGTTAACTCTTGATGATTTTGGGTGGCTTAAAGGCCCTATGATTATATCCTGAACTTGTGGATCCACACTTGGTCTAAGATAGATATCTAGGAATGAAATGGTGAAAATTTTAAAGTGTCGAACTTGAAAATGAACATCCGTTAAGGGCTTAGAGCTTTTATTTTTTTAATCATATTATTGGGCTTTATTCTTTTAACTATGATAGATCTTTTAAAGATTTGGTTTTAAACTTTTCTATCATTGTTAACATGTCTAAATTACTTATTACATTCTATTAATCATGGTAGTGTTTTAATGGAAACTTGACAAGATATTTGGTTAATTATAGTTTATGGAATAGAGATTTTACACATGCGGTGGAGTAATCAAAGACCATAACGAAATTGGGTCGTTGTATTTCAATAGAAATTACAATCTTGTCCTTTCTCCATAGCGAAACTTTTGGCAATCAAAGTTAACCTGACAGTTTGTAAGAGGCAAGACTTTAGAAAGGTAAAGCTGTATTCGGATTCTACTATGGTCATCCTCTCTCTTATGTTAGATAGAGGTACTTATCATCCTATGCAGCAGAAGATAGTTGAGATCAAATCCTTAATTTATTCTAATTGAGACATTCTGATCATCAATGTCCATAAGGAAGTTTTACCAGTTGCTAACTTTTTGGTATATACAACAAATGAAATGAACATAGAGCTTATGATTATTGACTTTCCTCTCACACCATGTTCAAGCCTAATGTTTACTGATTTAAGCTAAAATCGAATTTCTTTGTGCCCATGGCAATTTTTATTTTCAAGTAAGATGTAATCTCCAATTTTACGCTTGTCTTTTGCGAACCCAAAAAAAAAGATCTTTGATCACTATGTATGCTCTGCCACAAAAAAACATGCTTGGTTTTGTGAAAGGATCTGAACCATTAATTATAAGATAATCTTGACCGTTCAATTCGGGGTTTTGGTTTTTTCCCCATCTGAAAGACTGAAACTTTGCGGTGATTCGAGAGCCTCAGCCTAGTCTGGTTACCCCGCCAATAATCACGATGGAGGAAGCGAAGAGGCAATTGATGTCTAGCGACGGTGGTCGAAGGGTCATCACTGCTTCGATATAGTAGGTTGCGAGAAGAGGCGACAAGGTAGGAAGCCTTTAGAGGTAATGATTCTTAACAACTTATTTCAAATTGAATGGCCAAATTAGAAATGTACGTTTCAGAATCGATTTAAAATTGCTTGCAGCTCGTTACTCAAAGAACACATGTCCAATTACATGGTTAAGACTCAAACACTGTCCTTCACATCTCTCCCTTTTCAAATTACTACTGAGCACAAGAGAGATGATAATGTTCCTCCGCCACTTCTTTATTCGTTTCTTCGCATGCTTAACATTTATGTTACTGTAAGTAGAACTTTTGGAATTGCACGGGTATTTCATTTAATTAAAGACAAACTTACTTTTAACTAAATGATTTCCATTTTAGTAATTGGAGTTTGTATAGCTAGTCTATATTTCATTCTAGCAAGTTACACTAATAGTTGTTAAATATACTATATGCCAATCTTGCAACGCAATGTTAAATGATAAGAAGGAACATATTGGATTAAAGATGTACATTTGAATCTTATTTTCTCCTGGATGCTTCTGTTCATGTTAGATTATTGTTTTAGGGGGAGCTTACACTTTATGTCAGTTTCAACTTTCAAATACAGTATGTTCTTGAGTTTAGGACTGTTGATCATTATTTATAACAATATCAATAGTCTAATTTTTTTATGGTAAAATGATAGTTTTAGGAAGTTTTTATTCAATTCTTTAAATGAATTAACTGCATAAGAGTGTTATATTATAATCGATCTACAAATGCAAGCAAAAGTTGGTAGGTTGGGCATAGCAAGACTATACCAACGCCTGATGCAAATGCAAATACCATATACTAAGAGATATAGACTTGACAACTTGGACATTGCCAAAAGTTGCGAAGTTTAATATATACAATGTTGTACATTGTTGTTGTAACTTGAAAAAACTTGAGATATATTAACAAAGATGGAAACTGATTTGCTGGACATTTATTGCAGGTGTAGATGGTTGCTATCAATTAAAACAAAGTAATTTCCAACATCAATCTCTTTACAGCAATCTCTAAAAGATATGTGATTTCTTGGAATACTTTTGTCTCTTGTTATTTGTGGGATGGCTCGAACCAAAAGTGAATTGAAGTTTTTATTCAAATAAGAGCTACAACTGTGCCACCGGATTGTACTACATTTGCCATTGTTCTGAAGGCTTGTTCTGGTATGGAAACCTATAATTTAGGAATACAAATTCACAGCCTTGCAATCCGAATGGGCATGATTAATAATGTGATGACACGTTATGCTGTGGTAGACGTGTATTCAAAATGCAAGAAGCTAGATGAGGCTTCTTTGGTTTTCTATGAAATTCTTGAAAAAAAATTGGGTATGTTGGGGTGCTATAATTACGGGGTGTGTTCACAATCATCACCATATTGAGGTCTAGAACTTTTAAAGATGTGCAAAGATAAGGAATTGGGCAGAGTCAATCAACATATGCTAGTATTTTTAGAGCTTTTACAAAATTATATGCATTTAGAGTTGGCACACAATTGTATGCTCATGCCTTAAAAGCAAACTTTGAATATGATATCATTGTGGGAACTACCATATTAGACATGTATGCAAAATGTCAAAGCATGACTGACTCTTGAAAGCTATTTAATTTGTTGCCCAATCTTGGATGTCTATCATATATTGCCATTATTGTTGGGCGTGCCAGGCAAGATTAAGGTAAAGAAGCTCTGGGGACTTTTCTAGCTTTACAGAGATCAAGTCTTGGCTTTGATGAAGTTAGCTTATCTGGTGTATTTAGTGCTTGTGCGGTGATCAAAGGGTATTTAGAGGGGATTCAACTACAAGGATTAGCATTCAAATGTAATTTAATGTTTAATATATGTGTTGCAAATGCCATTTTAGACATGTAGGTAAGTGTAGAGCTCTAACTGGAGCTTGTCTAGTGTTTGATGAGGTGGTAATGAGGGATGCAGTGTCTTGGAATGCAATGAAGAAGTGGATATAACACTTCCACTTTTTGTTTCAATACTGCAGTCTGAAATGGAACCAAAAGAGTTCACATATGGTAGTATTCTAAAAGCATGTGCTGCATGGAGATCCATGGAAGGATTATCAAGTTTGAGATGGGGTTAAACCCATTTACTGCAAGTGCACTTGTTGATATGTATTGCAAGTGTGGAATGCTAGAAGAGGCGAGACAAATCCATGACAGAATGGTAGAGCATACAATTGTTTCATGAAATGCAATCATTTCAAGATTTTCATCGCAGAAGCAAAGTAAAAATGCCTAGAGGTATTTTGTCACATGCTTGAAATGGGTGTAAAGCCGTATACTTTCACATATGCTACAATTCTTGATACCTGTTGTGATTTGGCTACTATTGAACTTAGGAAGAAGATACATGCTTAAACCCTAAAGCTACAATGGAATTCAGACGCATACATAGCCAACACTCTTGTAGACATGTACTCAAAATGTGGAGAAATGCAGGATTCTCGATTAATGTTTGAGAAAGCACCTAATCGAGATTATGTTACTTGGAATGCCATGATTTGTGCTTATGCCTGCCATGGTCTTGGAGAAGAGGCCATTGAAGTATTCAAGGAGATGCATCTTCTGAATCTTAGACTAAACCGTGCAACATTTATCTCAGTCCTCAAAGCTTGTGCTCATATGGGTGATGTAGACATAAGATTAAATTACTTCCAGAAAATGCAAAGACACTATGGTTTAAATCCTGAGCTGGAGCTTTACTCATGTATGGTGGATCTCCTAGGTAGATCAGGCCAAGTGAATGAAGCTTACTAAAAGCATGCCTTTTGAAGCTGATGAGATCATTTGGAGGACTCTTAGTATTTGTAAGAGTCAAGGGAATGTAGAAGTGGCAGAATTAGTAGCAAATGCTTTACTACAGTTAGACCCTCAAGACTCTTCTACATATGTTCTTTTATCAATTATTTATGTTGATGCAAGGATGTGAGGTGAGGTTTCAAAGATAAGAAGATAATGAAAGGTTATAAGTTAAAGAAAGAGCCTAGTTGTAGATGGATTGAGGTAAAAAATGAGGTGAATGCTTTTGTTGTTGGAGATAAAGCTCATCTAAGATGTGAAGAGATATATGAGAAGATTCATTTGCTTCTTTATGAGATAAAGTGGGCTGGATGTGAACTTTTTTTTTGAGCAAAATTATCATTTTATTAATCACAAAAATTGTAATTACACACACTAATCACATGTAAATCCTAGATTACAACCTATTCCAATCAACAAATAAATCCTATACTATTATCCTATACCATTCCTATCCAAATTTGTTTCATTAATTCCTACTACATCATACTGAATGACTGTGCGTAGAGAGGGTGGTGGTTTAAAAAACCATCCTTTCAGTACCATTTCTCTCCTCACTTTGGCTGCCAGAAGATCTGCAGCTTTATTTCCATTTCTTGCAACCAATGACAATGACCAATCATGCAATGAATCCAGAATCTCTATATACTTCTTCATTATATCTACACTTCTTCATTCACAACCTTCCACTTTCCTCTTCTTTACCATTTGATACAGGGTATGACAATCAGTTTCAACAACAACTTTACCTTTACTGAATTGAGAATTGTTTTGCAATGCCTCTAACATAGCTAAACCTTTAGCCATAAATGCAGATTCAGCCGCTACTTTCCTCCCACAGCCAGCTACAACTCTTCCTTCATTATCTCTTCCAATCACTCCAACCGAAGCCCTCCTATCAGTCTCATAAAAGGCTGCATCAATATTAACTTTGATTTCCTCCTGTATAGGTCTTTCCCACGTCTCCTTCTCCTCCTCCTCCTTGTTCCTCCCACTATATGTTTTAAAGAAAGAGCCTAGTTGTAGCTGGATTGAGGTAAGAAATGAGGTGAATGCTTTTGTTGTTGGAGATAAAGCTCATCCAAGATGTGAAGAGATATATGAGAGAATTTGTTTGCTTCTTTATGAGATAAAGTGGGATGGATATGAACTATATGTTTATTTTATGCTTGATGATGCTTTAGAAGACGAAGAGCCTCAGGAGCTTAGGGCAATCTAAATGTAGTTAGATGATACATAGAAATACATCTAAAAATGAATTAGACTTTCATTAAATTAAAATCTCATTTTATCTCTATTGTTGATTTTTTTTTAAAAAAAATATCAGGTATCTTTTTCTTTTCTTTCTTTCTTTTTCCCATGTGCGCCCCATATTCTCAACTTATCTCATTTTAAGAGCTTGTTTGATACAAGGGATTTGGAAGGGAGGAGAAGGGAAATTTTTATAAATTGAATTTTAAAAAAAAATTAAAAAAGTGGGGTTAAAAATTTTAAATTATATTTTCATTTTTTTTATTTTAAGGGCTTGCTTGTTTTAATTTTTTTAAATTCAACACTTAAAATTTTTATTTTCCCTTCCTTTTCCTCCCCTCCCCTAATACCAAATAGCCACTAATAGGAGGAGGAGGAGGATTTATCAGGCTCAAACTAATTTGAATCAAACTGGATAGGATCCTTAGTACAATCTTTATATTAGAAGTAATCATATTCCAATCATTGTCGGGCACTATTAAGTATGACCATATATCATCTTTGAGACACTTTGCAACTGTCATAGTAAGAATTCCCCCGGGGCGTATTTATTTAATTAATAGATAAATGATTATACTGATTTATATATATAAAAAATTAAAGATACTGAATGAGGATATGCCAAAAATGGAATATTTTATTAATATATATATACTCATAATTTATTAAAATGGAATAATCACTTTACAACATAAAGTTCTCATATACATTATTAATTCCTATAAGAAGGCTAAAAGAAAATATGCCTATTTGTTGGCTGGTTTGGTTTATCTTCATACAGTCCTAATTTCTAATTTTTGGGACATTACAACAAAATATGAGTGATACTAAATAAATAAATTTTAACTAATAATACCCCGGGTTGCTAATTTAACAGAAAACAATTTAATCTCTACAATATAATTATATACGAATATACATAAAAAAATTTATAAGCATATAAAATATCATAATTTTATCAATTAGAATCATCACTTTGACAAATACTTGGGTGTCCCCTAGGTGGATCCATAATAATTCACACAAAAATCTTACTCCATAGGATATTTCATACAACAATCCTTCCAGGAGAGATCATAATATTTATGGATATAATCATATAATCTTTCTTGCATATTCCCATACAATTCCAAATAACTTTGAAATATAAAAAGTATTTAGATAAGTAATATGAATCACATAGAGAATATAAAACATTTGAAATTATTTTGAAGTATAAATAAAAACATAGAGTATAACTTAGAGCCTGTTTGGATGGCTGACTTATCATACTTTTTGAGCATCATTTATATAAGTGAAGTAACTTTTGTCATTTCACCTGTTTGGATGTCTGACGTGTTTTGATGCTAAAGCCTGCAAAAGTAGCATCAACTTGTGAAGCTCTCAATCCTAGCTTATTTTGGCTTTAGCTTATTATTTTACCGTTGGCTTATCTTCTCTCTCCTCACCCACGACACCACAAGCCACGACACACACTGCTCTTTCTTGCGAAAAGTCTCCCCTCGGTTCTCTATTTCTCTGTCGAAAATCACCATTCTCCACGGCGGGTCATTGATTCTTCACGGCGATTGACGACGGTGGCCATTGTTCTTCACTGCTACAGGAGGGTGGCCGTCGTTCTTCACTCATTCTTCACGGTTCACTCATTTATCACGGCGATTGAGGACGGTGGCCATTGTTCACGGCGGCTCACTCTGGTTTGACCCTTCCATCCAAAAAGCTCACCGTGCCGTGCTTCATCGTGGGTCTTAACGGCGGCACTAGCAGTTTGCTTCTTGTTGACGAGCTCACTGGTCTTGGGTCAGCTTCTTCTTGTGTCAGTGAACGTCGGTCGCCATTGTGGGTGCCTGTGCTGCCGTGAAAAGGTGGGGCTTTGACCTTAACGAGTGCGGATTTGGTTGTCTTCTTGGTGATCTTTGTTTCTCTGGTTTAATCAGGTGCGCGTAACTCATGTGGCTCTCTGATATGGTTCTGTTTTGCCAAGAGGGATTTTATTTAAAATTGGGATTGTTCTAAATGGTCATAATTTTGCTAACATATGGAGCAAGTGAAAATGCTTAATTGATTTTTAGTTCGGTATTTGTTGTTCTCTTTTCCGTTACCAAGGTTCTGATTTGCATATATCAAGTTGTGTCTTATTACTCTTCTATCCATGCAAATCTGTTGCACCTTAATACTCAAATGCACGATGGAGTTGTTATTCCCATAATGCAGGCTTAATGCTTGTTGCGATTGGCATGGAATTGATAGTTTCTCAATTGTGATATTTGAGTTTGCGCAAGATTTTGGAATTGCCGCCATGTGAACCTATTTGCTTGACGAATGTGGCATGCATTTTCATGACAGCAGCATACTTCACTGCTGAATGTATTTCAAAGAATTGAAGGTTTCCTAATATTATCCTCCGTTATTTTGTGTTGTTAGTTCTCAAGATTGGAAGGCAAGATTAAAGATACCACCACCTGATACTCGCTACAGGACTGAGGTATGCTTATGAGTACTATTATCTTATGCTTTGATTGATTGGTTTGATTCTCTGGATTTTGCCCTCACATTTTGAGTGAAATTTTTGAGGGTAGAACACCTTATTTGTGATTTCTAATTTCCTTGCTTTACTGATTTGATTGATCTTTACTGGGATTTAGTTGATATTTCACAGAATCATATATCTTAACACTGTTTACTGAAGTTGATGTTGTTACATTTGTTTAGACCAGCGTTATATTGATGCACGTCTCCCTTTTTCTGCCCATATTTCTCAAAAAAATAAAAGAGGCTGTTAGTTGCAAAGAATGTAGAGTACATTTAATTTGCTTTAATTGTTTTTGCTTAATGTAAGGATAAAGGGGTAGAAAAGGTTTGCTGGATTCTACTTATTATAACCAACGCAGTTTAATATAGCTTCACAACCTGTGGGAATTTTTTAATCCAATTAGCTTGAATTGTATTCTTATAACCATGTGTTTATTGCTTTGGACATCCACGAAATGTATTTCTATTTACTTGAAAAAGCCCAATAAATATTGTGCCATATTTGGTTCACTCATCTAAAATATACGATTATGGGGTTTTGAGAACTTATTTAATTTTAAAATTTATTTGTCTTCACCTGTCTTATTTTTTTCCTAGGATGTGACAGCAACTAAAGGAAATGAATTTGAAGATTACTTTTTGAAGCGTGAACTGCTTATGGGAATATATGAGAAGGGTTTTGAAAGGCCTTCTCCTATCCAGGAAGAAAGTATCCCAATTGCTCTTACTGGTAGTGATATTCTTGCTAGAGCAAAAAATGGAACTGGGAAAACAGCTGCCTTTTGCGTTCCTGCACTAGAAAAGATTGATCAGGATAATAATGTTATTCAAGGTTTGTCCTGCTAAAAGCTTTATTTCTTGAAAGTTGTTTTAGCCCAGTAGAAGTATTATGCATAAAAATACTCTAGCAGCCTGCAGCTGATTGAACATGTTACCCTATTAGAGCCCTGTTGTCTTTTGTGTATTGAGAAGTTGATGCCTTTCTCTTGAGTCTGAAAGAACCTAGTGGAGCCTTTTAGGATACAAGTTGTCCTTAAAAGGACATAAACGTATTATTTGGCCTCTAGTCTGAAAAGACACGGGATTTTGTGAAATTTGTCCAGAAATTTATATTATTATGTCCATACATTTTATATTCTTTCAGAATATTTTAGTTGATAAATTTTGTTGACTGCTCTTGCATCTTTGTAATTATTAGACACGAAAGATGAATGTAGAGATAGAGTTTGCTTTCCAAGTTGATTGATAATGGCTGTGGCAGATGGCTGGTGCCATTGTTGGTGCTTTCCAAATTAATTTGAATGAGCATTTATGATAGGTACTACTCATACTGACCATTTTTTCGTGTGATCTATCATGCAGTTGTTATACTGGTCCCAACACGTGAATTGGCCTTGCAAACATCACAAGTATGTAAAGAGCTGGGAAAGCACCTGAAAATTCAAGTCATGGTTACGACGGGTGGTACCAGCCTGAAAGATGATATCATGCGATTATATCAACCTGTTCATTTACTTGTTGGAACTCCAGGAAGAATATTAGATCTTGCTAAGAAGGGTGTCTGCATTTTGAAAGACTGTAGTATGCTTGTTATGGATGAGGTAAATAACTTAAATTTACAAATGTATATAGAATCCAGTTGGGGGATGGGGAGGTTCAAGAACTGTTCTTAAGAAACAGGATTTGAGGTTATTCAGAAATTACAGTCTGATGCATGTTAGGTATCTCTTGTTTTGTTAAATCTGTTATCGTTGGGAATCTGTTGTTATGCTACCTAGTTGGTAATGCTTCCTTCGTTCCAAAATAAGTGTCGCTTTGGAGGTTTGTTTTTGTTTCAAAATAATTGTTGCTTTAGGTTTTTCAAGAAAGCATTAATTATTTTATTTTTGCTAATTTTACCCCTCAATGAATGAGACCAGTATAACAATTATTAACAATTATTTAATCTATATCTATATCTATATCTATATCTATATCTATATCTATATCTATATCTATATTATTATAATAAGTAAAGTTCTTGTAGTGAAGTTCTATTATATTTTGTTAGACTCTAGGTTACCCATTAGCCTCTTCAATGTGTGCGCGCAACTCCAGAGTGACAGCTATTTTGCAATGGTGTATGTTGTATTTCCAAATTATGTTGTAAATGTTGAGCACATCAATCTTCTGCCCTTCACTTTTGTTCTTTATGTGGCACTATGAACATTAATCATCTGACTATGATAATTGTTTATCAATACGTCGATCTTAAAATTTTTGTTTTCTTGTAGGCTGATAAGCTTTTGTCACCGGAGTTCCAACCTTCGATAGAGCAACTGATTCATTTCCTGCCTCCAACCCGTCAAATCCTCATGTTTTCAGCTACTTTTCCTGTTACTGTAAAGGACTTCAAGGATAGATTTCTTCGGAAACCATATATCATTAACCTTATGGATGAGTTAACTCTGAAAGGTATTACACAATTTTATGCATTTGTGGAAGAGAGACAGAAAGTCCACTGCCTCAATACACTTTTCTCTAAGGTTTGATCTATCTGTATCCTTTGTTTTGTCCCCTAAATTTATCTTAGCCAGAGATAAATACTGTAATGGCTTGTTCGTTTCAGCTGCAAATAAATCAGTCAATTATATTCTGCAATTCGGTGAATCGGGTTGAGCTCCTTGCAAAGAAAATCACAGAACTTGGCTATTCATGCTTCTATATCCATGCAAAGATGCTGCAAGATCACCGCAACAGAGTATTTCATGACTTCCGCAATGGTGCTTGTAGAAATCTTGTTTGTACTGGTATGTTTCTAGCACTTTTGCACTTACCTGCCCCCCTTGCTTGTATATAGATGTAACAAGTATATCTGAAGAATTTTGATCAGAGAATTTTATATAATTGCTATTCACTTCAGATATACGTCTGATAATTACAAGCGGGGTGAAGGCCTCCAATTTAGGGCTATGGAAGAAGCAAGTTTACTCCAATGTCCTTTATACGAAGTGAAATGTACAATAATACCTAAGTGTTAAAGAGTTAACTTATTTACTGTATACCTAAGTAAAAAACAAAAAATAATTCCACAATGTCTTGCGCCTCTTTGCTAATGGTGATTCTTATTTTCCCAAGATATTGTTTCATATATGTAATTGTGGCTGGTGCCGCTTCTCTTTATTAATTGAAGTTCTTAAGTTATCTTAGTGTGGTGTTACAGAATATAAGCATTTAATTTATATTAGTATAATTTGGATTCGTCTGAAAATAATTGGTAATGTTCTGAAAATGGATAAAGTGATGGTTTTTGTTACAGATTAGTTGAATCTGTCAATGGTATAGAGCGTGTCTCAAATTTGTATATGCTAAACTCAACTGGCTGTTTGTTTTGACTTATATTTTCCTAAATTATAATTGTTTCCTCTTTATGGGAAAACAAATGCAGATCTTTTTACCAGGGGAATAGACATTCAAGCAGTTAATGTGGTCATTAATTTTGATTTTCCCAAGAATTCAGAAACTTATCTGCACAGGGTATGTTAGAGCCTTCTTAGTTTCCTTTTTAATTTGTTTTGTCTGGTAGCAATTTTCTGTATGTGTTGTAATCTCATTTGTGTTTTTTCCTATTTACAGGTTGGTCGTTCAGGAAGGTTTGGGTACCTTGGTTTAGCAGTTAACTTGATCACCTATGAGGACCGCTTTAATTTGTATGTAATTTACATTTAGATTTGAATTTCATTGTTCTTGTTGTAGATATTGATTCCCCCCTTTCAACTTTGTTTAGATATAGGATCGAGCAAGAACTTGGTACTGAAATAAAGCAAATTCCACCACACATTGATCAGGCAATTTATTGCCGGTGACTTGGGTGATTATCAGGGCTGTATTTCCAACTGTGGTGAATAGCGATGGTGAGTAGGAGGTTGTAGGAAAATTGTGTTGGGCTATCATTGTATGTAGAAGTGCGAATATATTTATAAATGTATGTTTTAAAAATAGGGACATTGTTTTTTTATACACATTCACATGTTTTGACTTGCTATGACAGTTAATTTATTCCGGCTTGTAATACAGTCAGTGTGCTTATAATTTTTAACATGTATGGATTATTGATTTCTTTCAGGTTGATGATGTGAGTGGCCATTCAGGCTGGCTGGCGTGCATGTAGAATCTGGAAGAAGGGACAATGGTCATTGGGGTATCGTTGGACCCCTTACTGAATGCTTTTTCAGTAGTTTGTGGTTAAGAGCCCTGAAAAATTTCTAGGACCGTTGGAGTTTAATATAACATGTCAGGTCAAGTTTGGGATTTCTGTGGTTACATTTTCAAATGTTTGTGTTTAACTGTCGCCGTAGTTTATTTTGCTGTTGCACTGCCTGGGGATGCACGACCATTTGCCTCGTGTATTGCCCCTGTTTTCATGCTCTATTTGCCCTTTTAGACTCTAGACTGGTGCTATACATCATGAGTCTCAGCATCTTCCTGCTGGCAATGGTATTGTGCTTTGGTATGATCGCGGCCTTTCTGAATGATGGGCCTTGCCTTCTTAGTTTGCAACATCTTGCAAGGTGTTGAGAGCACAATTGTTACAGAATCTGTATGTTAATGCTACTAGCAACATTTTATGTTTATGGATTTATGGTGTCATTCCTCCTGTGGCTCTGCTTAGTTACCATGTCTCGCAAGAATTCCTTTTAGTTTTAGATGCGATCCATGCAATCATGGTTGGTTCATTCATGCACAATTGTAGAGTGCATGTGATGATAATTAACGAGTTAAAAGAATCAAAAGCTATAGAACTGCTCAGTTTCATGACATGAACTGTTAATAGGTGGATTAATTGCTGGTAGTTTAATAGCTTTGTTCATGGTCTCTTTATCTAATGCGCATGTTATTGTGGCCATCACGGGGTGTATGTAGTTGACGCAAATCAAATACACATTTGTGGCTTTTGCTTTCATTTGCAGCATTTATACCATATTTTAAACAATTCCCTCTTCATTTAGAGCGGCTTTTATTATTGTCGCTTGGCTTGTATGAGAGTGAGCATAACGTTTTTTATGGCAAAATAAAGAGTGAACATAACCCTTTACATAAACGTAGTTGGGGCATAATGCTTGATGAATACATATGCATTTGAGCGAGTTATTTGGAGCAAGGTACTCCCATTCTACAATTTTTCTTTCTTTTTTCTTTTTGCCAACCCATTCTACAATTTTTCAATGAAATGGTCCGGGCAAGAAAATAATTTTATATGTTGACAAAAGTTAAAAAAAAATGTTTTCATCCAATACATTTTAAAATTAAATTTAATGTCATTAGGGTATGGCATTTTATTTTAATGAAATTAATATTAATCAGTAAAATGAGTAAAATATATTTTATAAAATTTAAAAGCTGATCTGAGTTGGAGAATCAAATACTCACTGGGTTTTTAACTATGACATAGATAAAAAAGACTAAAGTAGTCTTTCAAATTTATTCAAGATTATATTTTAGTCTTTTAACTTTAAAAAGTGTATTTTTAGTTTTTTTAATTTAATTGCGTTAACTTTAATGATGGAAAATACTCTGCAAAGTTAAAATAATGACGTATTCTTATATTAAAATTATATATGAATAGGAAAATAATTAAAACCCTAATGAAGTTTTAAATTGATGTCAACATTAAAGTCTCCATTCAAATTATATAAGCATTTCGACTTTATTAAGTCAACATTTTTTGTTAGTTAAGTTAACGGCATTAACTTAAAAAGACTAAAAACACACCTTTTAAAGTCAAGGGACTAAAATAGAACTTGGACTAAACTTAAAAGACCAAAAGCATACTTTAGCCAATAAGAAATTAATACTTCATCCGGCCCTAATTATAAAGTTCAGTTAACTTTTTTTAGAGAATCCTAAGAAAGCTAATTAAATTATTTAATCATATTATATATTGTGTTTTATTATATTATATATTAGTTTATAAGTTGAATAAGATACTTTAAAGAAAAATGATAAATTTTAATACTTAAAAGTAATGTAATTACTTTTCTTAAGATTCTCTAAAAACCAACTGAATCTTATAATTAGGACCATGATTAAAAATTATATTTATTTTGGAGTGAAGTGGAGGGAACCATTATTTTATGCTTGGAAATTTCTGGTGGGACCTGGCCATGTTTCTAGAATGAAAATTACAATTCAAGAATGTTTAGACAAAAAGGTCTTGATTACGAAGTTCTTAACGTTGGTAATAAGTGTTTTAACAATATTTTACTAATTACTTCTTTTGCTTAACACGCGCTCGAGTCGTTGATTTTATTTTATTTGTGAGTACTTTTCCTAAACAGGTACGTGATTCTTTTCTTTTCACAAATTTGAAAATTTTCAGGGCTTGTCCATATGTATCACTTTGAATACTTGTCTTTGTTTAAATGACAAAAATTGTGCACTTGTTAGAGACTAATTGATCATAAGAAACAAAACAAATTAAGGATGTATGCTTTGCATGTCATATAGTATATCAACGTGTTCAATCTACAGTTTTTACACCCTTATTGGAATCATCTTATGATTATTAATGAAACAAATTTAAATAATAATATTTTAACAATATTCCAAACATGATTTTATTGATGTACTCCCTCTGGTCCTAATTATAAGGGCTTGTTGACTTTTTTGAAGAATTCTAAGAAAGCTAATTACATTACTTTATGATATTAAAATTTGTCATTTTTTTTCAAATTATATTGCTTGGCTTATGAACTACTACATAACGTAATAAAATCTAATATATAATATGATTAACTAATGTAATTAACTTTTTCAGAATTTTTCTAGAATTTTTTAAATAAGTCAACATGCTCTTATAATTAAAACCGAAAATAATATATATTTGTAGGAAGCTGCCAGGAGTGTGTGTGTGTGTTACATGAAAATGTAATGGCATATATAAAAATAAGCCACAAGCTAGAATACAGCACAAACTGTTTGGCGTCCTATGTATATATATTAAAAAAAAACAAGAAGAATACAACATAACCTGATTAGTCAGATGCGCCAAAACAGATGAATTTATTTATTCCTGCTGTTGTTAAGAAGCACTGGTTAACTCTAGTCCTTAAAATAATTATAATGATTAGGGTCGGAGGTAACATTGATAAGTCACGGACGTTGGTCGCAAGGGCACCGCACTAACCTAAGTTGGCTATCTGTAACTAATTAAGGAAACAAAAAGCTTTTGGTTCCTATCATTCAAGAGGTGGATAGATTTGGTTCTACGGGATTTTCGAAACTTTTTTGTGAGAAGTTGATGTCAATCCGGAAGAGTAATCCCCGGAGGAGACCATTCCCTTAGTTAAATTCTAACTTAGCTTTCAAGATTTTCACTCATCAGAATCTTTATTTAGTACTGTTGATTAAGGGCATACTTGAATTAATGTTAGTTCACAGAAATAAAGACAAAACATCTTTCATATACTTACTATGTATATTATAAATCATGTTAGAAGAACAGTTTTTACCTTAAATCCAAACATACACTAAATCTATCTCTCCAATAATTAGCTATCAAGTAATTGGAGAGTGTAGAGGTAAAACATTATAAAAAAATAAAAATGTAGAGGCTTTAAACTAGATTCCTTTTATATAGAATTAAGGAAAAGGGCAGAGCTCGTTGGGCTGACCCCTTGAAGCTAGTTTGAGTTGAGGGTCAGATTTCTATTTTAGGTCTAAAAATGAAGTTGTGCCAGCTCTATAAAACTTTAGGCTTAAAAGGCTCGGCTTTACAGGGTCATGGGCCAACCCTTTTAATTTTTTTAAAAATTTCCTTTTATTTATTTAACAAAATATAGAAAATCCATTCTTTCATATTATATGCAAGCTCTTATTTAAACTTGCAATTGAATGCATAGGTTTTCATATGATGGTAATTTACTAATTTATATATATGTTGTGTTTGTTGGAGTTATTTATCCATTTAGTTACACACATAAATAATAATTTACTAATTTTTATGATAGTGACTGGAGAAGATGAAAAATTGAAAATAATAGTCATCATATTCATGTTACTTAATGTTTAGCTTTTTATATTTTGTGAGTTTTTTGTGTTTGTAGTTCATGGAGAATGGTATATCTTTGATTATATCATTTATTTGGTGCATAATGCATACCATTATATTTAAACCTTAGGGCCCTGTTTGGTATGAGATATTCGTGGGTAGGGACTTGAATTGGATAAGGGATTGAGCCATTTATATTGTTTGGTATAAGGGATTGAGATTGGTTCGGGGGTTCAGATTACCACAAAAGTCGAAATCCTATAAAGCCACCTCCCCTAGTATTTTGTTTTCAAGCCTAGGATTGTAAATTTTATAGACAAAAATATCCATGTTTATAATATTTTAGACAAAAAATACCCTTATCAAATTTAACCTAAATTATATTCAATCTCAATTGAACAATAATCGTGGTTCGCTGTTAAAAAAAGAGGAAAGTATATTAACGAATTGTAATAAATTAGTCATGAAGAGAGAAATGCTCTTTGCAATTGATGTTAGTCCAACGAACAATGTTACATTATATAGGCTAATGATAGAATGTAAATAAGGAAATGCCATTATGAGAAAACGCGTGTGAGAGTGCAATTTGATACGACAATGGCAGAATCACAAACTAGTAATAACTAATAATTAAGAGCATGATAGCAGGAGAGATTTGTGGAATCTGATTCTGATTTTTTTGACACTCCTCCTCAATTTAGAGAATATATGTCAATCATTCTCAGATTGTCTCAAAAACTTTCAAACTTGGATCTTCCTAAAGGCTTTATCATAATACATGCTATCTAATTTGTGGATCTTATGTTGGATAGATTCATAACACATGTTGTAATTTTTTCTTTAACAAAATGTCTATCTTTTTCAACATGTTTTGTTCTATCATGGTGGATTGGATCCATGACCATTTCAATATTGGCCTTGTTGTCACACTAAAGTTGCATTGTAACCTAATGATTTAGATCCCTTCACATATCCCATCAACAACTCCTCTCAATTCTTCTTCTGTACTGCTTCTTGATACAATAGTCTGTTTTTAACTTCTCCGTGTAACCAGATTTCCTCATACATATATGCAATATCCTGTAGTTGATCTTCTAGTTTCTTTGTTCCTTACATGATTTGCTTTAGTATAAATTTCAATATTCCTAGCATTGCTCTTTTTAAAGTATATTCCTCTTCTAGGATTAAGCTTCAGGTAGTTTAGTATTCTATATAATGCTTCCATGTGCTCTTCTTGTGGTTGATGCATAAACTAACTTACTACACCCACTGCATAACTAATGTCTAGTCGAGTATGATTTAAGAATATCAGTTCCCAACGAGTCTTCTATATCTATTGAAGACAACCGGAACACCATCTGGTTTAATTTCTGGATGACATCCTTCTTCTATTGGCGTTTCTTCAGGTTGTATACCTAACATCCCTATTTCATGCAACAAATCAAGAGTATATTTTCGTTGAGACATATTGATACCCTTTTTCGTTCTTTCCACTTCCATCCTAAGAAAATATCTCATTTGACTAAGAACTTTTACTTAGAACTCATTAGACAAGTCCCTTTTTAGCTTTGCAATGGAATCTTCATTGTTCCCTGTGATAACTATTTCATCAACATAGACAATCACGATAGTAACAAATCCATTGTCATTTTTGACAAATATAGTATCATATACTTGGCCTTGTTTATATCTAAGTCCTTTTATTACATTTGTGAACCTACCAAATCATGCTCTAGGAGATTGCTTTAGCCCGTATAGAGACTTGTTAAGTTTTCAAATGTAGTTGTTGGGAGCTAAAACTTCATCTGAAATTTCCACGTACACTTCTTACTCAAGTCACGATTTAGAAATGCATTTTTAACATCTATTGACAAAGTGACTAATCCAAATTAGTTGCAATTGATAACAAAACTTGGATGGTATTGAATTTTGCTATAGGAGAGAAGGTTTCTTGATAATCAGTTCCATAGGTCTGACTATTACCCTTTAGCAACTAGTCTTGCCTTATACTTATTTATGCTGCCATCAAGCTTGAACTTAGGTGTAAAGATCCACTTGCACCCTACTTGTTTCTTTCCTTTGGAAAAGTTGTGATCTCCCAAGTTTTATTTTCTTTGAGGGCTTTCAGCTTTTCTTCTGCAGCTTGCTCCTAATTTGGATCAGTTATAGCTTGCTATAAGGTTTTTGATATTTTGATTGGTGCATTGTTTACGATGAAGCTTTGCATCCTAGAAGACAAGTTGCCATATGAAACAAATCATTGAATTGACTGTTGAGTGTAAGATCTTGCCCCTTTTTTGAGAGCAATGGGCTATCCAAACTCATCAGGATCTAATCCCGAGTTAGAGTTATGATCATTCTGTTGAGTGGAAGAGACATTTCTACCATCTGCTTCTGGAGTTCGTCCATCGTATGATTCAGACACTGCATCCATCGTAGAATTGATTTCGACATTTGTTCCAAGTTCATTATGTAAAATAGGCTTAAGACATGAAGTAATAGGTTCAAGTAGGGTTGAGCATTTTATGTCCAATGGCCCGATATACCCGCTCGAGCCCGGCCAAAAAAGGCCCAGCCTAATTCAAAAAAAGTGGCCTGAAAAAGGTTTAGGCATTTTCGGGCAGGACCGGGCATCAGGTATGGGGTGGTGCCTTGCCCAGAAAAATATATAATTTCATTGAAAATATATATTATTTAATATATAATTACAAACATTTTTTCCTTTCGATGGATTATGAATATTATTTAAATTATTGTTGAAGTATGAATATTGTGTTAAGGCCTTTGGCAATATATATTTTAAATTGCATGACTCAAGTTGTAGACTTATGTGCTTATGAATAATGTATTTATTTTTTTACTCACTGCTTTACCATTGTTTAACTCTGTCATTGCTTTGTTTGTTGTTGAGATTATGATGTAATCATACTTTGACAGTTTTATTAACTTGTAATAGTACTTGTTTGACCAAAAAAATTATAAATAATGTCTATTGTGCTATTTTTATTGTAAAATTATAGAATGATAATATGAGGATTTCGGCAAGGAAGCCTGCCCTGCCCTACCAAAAAATATTAGGACTTTTATATGGCAGGGTCGAGCACCAGGCTCCATTGTACAGCCTATTCATCCTTCAAACTGGGCATCAGGCATAAGTCATGCCCAGCCTTGCCAATGTTAATCCCTAGGTTCAGGTAAGGATGGAACAAGTTCATGTTGAGATGGAGTGGTTCAGTTTGTTTGGATAGAGGAGGTGATAAAGTTAACCATTCAAAATCTGTGTACTCCCCCTGAATTGGTAATTTGGGATAATATGCATATTCCTTATAGAACACTGTATCTTTAGAGACAGATAGTCTTTTGGAGATAGGATTATAACAATTGTACCCTTTTTGAGTAAAGGAGTAACTAAGGAAGATACACTTTTCAGCTCGGACATCAAATTTAGTGCCATCATGTTTGTGAACAAAGACAACACATCCAAACACCTTTTGTGGTATAAGAGGACGAGTGAAAAATGATTTAAGAAGTTTTTGAATAGGTGTGGTGTAATAAAGTACTTTGAAAGGCATTCTGTTTATGAGATAGGTGGCAGTGAGAATTGGATCACCCCAAAAAATGGCAGGTACATTGCGTTCCATTAACAAACTTCTGGTTACTTCCAAAATATGTCAATTTTTTCTCTTGGCAACACCATTTTGTTGAGTGGTATAAGGACAAGAGATTTGATGATGGATTCCTTCCTGATCAAGATACCCTTTAAAGGTTTAACTCATGTACTTTTGCATTTTCAGTTCGGAGGACCTTTATTGATGTTTGAAATTGGTTTCTTACAAAAGTATAGAAGTTTTGAAAAACTAAGGCTACTTCTAATTTTTCCTTCATAAGATAAATCCAAGTGGTTCTAGTGTGATCATCAATAAAGGTCACAAACCATCTTGCATTGGTGAGAGTTTTTATTCTTGTTGGACCCCAAATATTACTGTGAATTAAGGTGAATGATGCTGATGGTAAGTAGGATTGTTTGGGATAGAAAGAACGGGTTTGTTTAGCGAGTTTACATGTTTCACAATGAACAGGAATAGAGTTTTTATTAAATAAACTTGAAAATACATGTTTCATATAAACATCACTGGGGTGACTTGTATTGCAATGCCACATAAATACATCATTATTTTGAGAATTTAAGCTAACCAGTGCTCTTCGTGCATTCTAAGTGTCTTTATTTTGTGAATCTAAATCTTCAAGGCAGAAAAGTCCATCCTACTCTCTAGAACTCTCAATCATCCATCCCAAATTCAAATCCTGAAAAATATATGAATCATTGTCAAAGATTACATGGCATATTTTCCTTTTAGTCAACTTGCTTACAGAAATTAAGTTACAAGTAAGCGCTAGTACAAAGAGAAGATTATGTACTTTCAAGTGCTTAGAAAGTGTAACTATTCCAATACCCTCTGTTGGAGTGAAAATACCGTTAGCTACTTTGACTTTCAGATTCTTATGACATATCTTTAAAGAGGTAAATAAAGTATAGTTACCCATCATGTGATTTGTGGCTCCTAAGTCAACAATCCAAGTACTATCACTATCCATTGCAGCATTGAGAGCTATTATTGAGTTACCCCGATTGTACCAAATTAACAATGGGAACAGAGCCTAACTTGTTTTGCTTGTCTAGAATTTTGCGTAGAGTTTGTATTTCCTTCAGTGTTAGGTTGTTATCTCCATCAACCTTTTGATTAGTAGTAGTAACGT
>JBAGKO010000003.1:861787-890469 GCA_037177275.1 Acacia concinna | reverse complement strand
AGAAAACTAATTATATTACTTTAATACATTAAAATTTATCATTTTTCTTTAAATTATATTATTTGACTTATGAACTAATATATAATATAACAAAACACAATATATGATATGATTAAGTAATGTAATTAGCTTTCTTAAAATTTTCTAAAAAAATCAACGAGTCTTTATAATTAGGACAAGAGGGAGGAAGTTAATAATGGTTTTACACTATTTCATTGATGCCATTTGTTTTTGGCTTTAAACTATTAACATGAAAAAAAATACGTAGTACTCGTATCCAATGTAAAAAAATCATATCAGACCGGCTAATTCAATTGGTTGGATTGGGAATCGGCCTCTAGTCTGGTCCGGTTTGAGGAAAAACCGGTTGACTCGATTTTTATTAAAAAAAATAAATACTACCAATTTATTTATAAAATTTAAAAAATATATCAATATATTGTCACCTATTCTATTATTATAAATTATACTTATATGTTTCTTTAATTTTTATGTATATATACATAGTGTTATTTTATTATTATCCATTAAATTATAATATTTTAATATGGCCGGTTCAACCTTGGTTAGACCCGATTGAACTCTTTAAACCTTAAACCCATACTGTGACCAGTTTGTGACCTTACCCGGTTTTCTGTACCTTGCTCGTATCACTTATTTTTTAGGGAAAATCCCACAAAAAGATAAGAGAAATATAAAAATATCAATTAAGAGCATCAAGATTCAAAAATGTCAAATCAGTATTTTTGTACTTTTTTTCACATAATTACGAAAATGCCACTGGATTTTTAACAACATAAATATCATAATTCACAATACAAGTATCTCAATTAACAATAACTTACAACGTAAATACGTAATACCTAAATATTCTTGTTGTTATTAATTTAGATACTCGTGTTGTGAATTACGATACTGTTATTGTTAAAAGTCCAGTGGTATTTTCATAATTACACAAAAAAAAAAACACAAAAGACTGATTTAGCATTTTTAAATCTTGATGCTCTGAATTGAGATTTTCATATTTTCAATTTTTTTTTGACATTTTCTCTATTTTTAATGTGTTTGGCATGTTTTTAATGAGGAAACGCTTTAGAGAGCGTTCTCCAATAGTCCAATTGGGCCAGACT
Organism: Acacia concinna; assembly: GCA_037177275.1. Classification (NCBI taxonomy): domain Eukaryota; kingdom Viridiplantae; phylum Streptophyta; class Magnoliopsida; order Fabales; family Fabaceae; genus Acacia; species Acacia concinna. Next base: position 889,339 of record JBAGKO010000003.1, on the reverse strand, counting down.
TGATTATATATATATATATTTGCCTGAATATATTTATATGTGTGTGTACTATTAGAGTATTAATATTCTGGCTTTGGCAAAAAAAAAAATTGTGGCCAAAAAAATTAGATTATTAATACTTTATCCGGTCTTAATTATAAAATTTGTTGATTTTTATAAAGAATCTTAAAAAAATTTTCAGAAAATTAATTATATTATTTTAATATATTAAAATTTATCATTTTATTTTAAATTATGTTATTTGACTTTTAAATTAATACTATAATATGATAAAATACAATATATAATATAATTAAGTAATATAATTAGATTTTTTAACTTTTTTTCTTCAGGATTATTCTAAAATGTTAACGGGCAAGAGTATCACTTTTCTATATGTATCTGAGTAAATACATTGCCACCGGATTCAATTACGATTGGATAAGAGATCCAGAGATTACTTCCTATTATACTCTGTTCTTTTGGCATATAGTACTGTTACTTTTTCAACGTAATCCAACACGTATCGCTTAGGTGGCGATGATAGGAGCCCAGTTCCAGTAAGCAATACAAATATTTCCACTCTTGACCAGTTTTTCTTTTTCCTCCGCTTCCGAAGTATTATATTCAGAAGGGGCAATCATCTTCGAAGATATCTTCACAATCAATATTTCCGCTTTTATATGTAAATAACATCTGGACAACCCTGTGACGCAAGTTAAACTGATGGAAACCATGGATGGAGACGAAATCCATAACTGTTTGACCAAACTGGTAAATTTCTTGTTCCTTCCTACATTAGTGTTTTCTTTCTGGTTATCCCCATTCGTCTGCATGTTAAGGCAGCAAAGGAGTTCACTTTGTTGATATTTTGTTACAGAGAGATCGTCCCAAGAGGCGAAGGGATAAGGTCTACATTGGCTGTGGGGCAGGGTTTGGTGGTGACAGGCCTTTGGCTGCTCTTAAGTTGCTTAAAAGAGTCAAACAACTAAACTACCTTGTACTTGAATGCCTGGCTGAGCGTACTCTTGCCGATCGCTACCAAATCATGGCTTCTGGTGGTGATGGATATGATTCCCAAAGTAAATGTTTCCTGTTAGAAGTTTGTGTTCTGGTACATCATTGAATATCAATGTTCATTTCAAGCAGTGAGCTGAACAACTAAATAAAAATTCTGAATGAAGTCTAGTTTGTTGTCATCATGCTTTTAGTTCAGCTGCTTTTGATCATTAATGGTTATTTCTAACTTTAAGTTCATGGTATTTTTAACCTTCTATTGCAGTTTCTGTCTGGATACGTACATTGCTGCCTCTAGCTACAGAAAGAGGAACATGCATAATCACCAATATGGGTGCAAGTAAGGATTTTTATATGATAGCATAGTGCATGTTGTTTGCCTTGGCACAGTATCTAAATAGAGGCTTTTCATTTTTCTGACTTATTTCATTCTTTATTTTTTAAAGTGGATCCTCTGGGTGCTCAAGAAAAAGTCTTAGAAATAGCTAGCAGCCTGGGGCTTAATGTTTCTGTTGCTGTTGCTCATGAGATATCCACCACCAATTTGGGTAATTAAATTTCATTGCATACTTTTCTTTGACCTACATTGAAGTTCAAATGAATTTTGCAAATATGAAGGATTGAAGGGTGCATTTTGAGACTCCAATTAGTATGCAATAGTAGGAATCTCTTTTTATCTACTATTACAAATTAGAGTGTCCATTATGTTTGTTGTATTCTGGGTGATTCCGCATTGAGGATGATGGTTTTAGTGCAACAATGCTGGGTGATTTATAATCAATTTGCACTTCCATTTCTAACTCTCTAAGACTTGGTCTTATAATTATGTCTGTTTTCTGTGTTGTCGTTTGCCTTCCTTTCTGAGGTTTTCTTGTTATTCATTCTGCTTAACTTTGCGACAGTATATCTTTATAATATTTGTACTTCATCTTTTTTTTTTCCCAGGTTCAGGATGCTTACCTGAGAGATTGCATAACATGGACGGTGTAAGAATCTAGTCTCTTGGGTGCATCTACTATCATATGTTTAATATATTATCAGCCAATTCTCTCTTCTGGCTTCAAGTTATTTGTGTATAACCAACCAATTCTCTATTCCGGCAGAAAATTGCAAATTTATTTTCCTTCATATTTGTTCATCGAAGTTATAGCTTTAGTTTTCCTGTTTGGTTCTGCTTTTGTAATATCATTTGAAAAATTTTGATTTTTTTTTTTTTAAATTGCAGTTTACCTTGAATTGTCATTTAAAGGATCTGACTGAAGTTAATTGTTCTTTCAAATCATCTTCCTTTGATTGATTTTTTTTGGGTTAGGCCAGATGCCAAATTTAGCTATAACTAGAAGATATTAGTCCATACAGCATCCACATTAAATAAACAAAAAATTTTCATTTGCATAATAATTGTACGGTAAAAAAAATTAAAGTTTCATATATGATTATTGGTGAAGGGTGTCAGCACCTACCTGGGAGCGGCTCCCATTGTCCACTGCCTTGAAAAGTACCAACCAAATGTGGTAATCACTTCAAGAGTTGCTGATGCTGCTTTGTTCCTGGCGCCTATGGTATGGAATCTGATATTTTTGTTTCTTCCTAATCCCCATCTTCTCTCTGTTCCTCTATCAAAGTTTGTTTTCAGTTGAAGTAACTGAATTGCATATTTGTACATAAGGATTTGGTTGTGGGATTTGTTAGGTCTGTACAATTATTCATATTTTTAAGTTTATGGGCCAACCACATTAAATCTTGTGATTATGCTGGTATATGTGTAGGTTTATGAACTAGGTTGGAATTGGGATGACTTAAATCAGCTAGCACAAGGAACTCTGGCTGGGCACCTTCTAGAGTGTGGCTGCCAACTCACTGGGGGATATTTCATGCATCCAGGTCTGATTATGTTGCATGTAAGGTTCAACTTTCGAATTTGTGTGAATAAGTGGTTCTCTTATATTTCATCTTGCACATTGTAGGAGACAAGCATCGAGATATACCCTTTGAGCAACTACTGGATTTATCACTTCCTTTTGCTGAGATTTGTTTTGATGGACAAGTGTGTGTAGCAAAGGCAGAAGGTAGTGGTGGAGTTCTAAATTTCAGTACATGTGCTGAACAACTTCTTTATGAGGTTGGAGATCCTCGTGCTTATGTGACCCCTGATTTGGTAAGTTTAGTGTTATGTTTGTCATGTATTATTTGACAGAAAGAAGGTATCGTTATGTTCAGAAGGTGGAACATGGGAAAAAAAAGTTGATCTTGTTGTTGAACAGGTTGTTGATTTTCAGAATGTTACTTTCCTTCAATCTTCAAGCTGTAAAGTTCTCTGTATGGGGGCAAAACCCTCTACTAAACCAGTTCCTGATGAACTTCTGCAGTTGGTTCCAAAGGTATTTTAACCCTTGTCTTCAGAAGAGCATGTAGGATTTGAATTAAATAAGATAGGAACTTACTTCCATGATCTCATCTTTAGTTTTTCTTTTTCCTGTGGTCCAATTGGAATGTCTTGTGAGATGAAGTTTATTTTTCAATCTTAGCTGTCGTCCTGCTGAAGTTGTAAGATCCAAGGCTACTTCTATATCAACTGCAAACTCTGTTTGAAATGTTATGCATGTGATGGTCAACTTAGACATCTTCTGGACAAAAGAAAAATGCTTATACTTTTCTGATGGATGGAAATGTTTTGTCTTGCATACTCTTTTGTATTATTTATAACATATAACATACAGTCTTACATTTCATCTCAATTTCTTTTTTAAGTACAAATGTTTTGTATTGCATACTCTTCTGCTGGATGGAAATATATTGCTCAATTTCATGAGTAATGTGAAATAATTCAGGCTTTTGTTAACTTCCTGAAATAATATCTTAGAGGAAGCTTTGACTTCAGTCACCTGCTTCTTCATTTTGTTTTAAGAGCTTGTTTGTGGCTTCATTTCTTGTATGATGACATCCTTTATCTGATATTTCAGTGCACAATTTTCAGGAGTGCGGATGGAAGGGATGGGGAGAAATATCTTATGGTGGCTATGAATGTGTTAAACGTGCTAAAGCTGCTGAATTTTTGGTAACTTCTACAGCCTTTAAATGAATCAAAACATTCAGATCAGTGGGATATAGTGATTCTTTTTGTTTCATGTACATCAGTTAATTACTCCCTCTGGTCCTCTGTATAAGCTTTACTTGATTTCTTTATGTAAATTACAAACTGCTCACCATCAATTAACATTTTGTTAATATACTTGATTAGGTTAGATCATGGATAGAAGAATCGCTTCCCAATCTTAACTCCCAAATTCTTTCTTATATAATTGGAATTGATAGCCTCAAGGCTACCAGCATTGTTGGAAATTCTTCATCCTTGGAGACCACTGAAGATATAAGGCTACGGATGGATGGACTCTTTATGCAGAAGGAACATGCTGCCCAATTTTGTAGAGACTTTCCGGCATTGTATACAAATGGGCCAGCTGGTGGTGGTGGTATCAGGTCAATGCTCTTCCCTTAATTTTATCCTGCATTTAAGTCTAGTCTGCAAAATGTTTTTAACTAAAGTTCTTCATGTGGAGTATTTGTACATGTGAACATTACATCAGGGTTCAATTGTCAGTCTATATCCTCTAATTTGACATTTGCTGAATTCGCAGAAAAAATTAGCTGAAATTAAATTTGCTTTTTGGATTAACATCCTGAATTGTTAGAAGGACTTAAATATGATAACCGCATATATACTTATTGATGTGACTATCATTTAATTTTGTTACCGGGTTGAACATTGATAGGCTGTTTGTGAAGGATAACTATCAAGTATATAACCTGCAATTTGCAATTTCATGAAGTTTCACTTGGCATATGAAAACTGGTTTTGTTTTGATTGCTATTATACAATTGGATCATTGCCCTGTCAACTGAACTTCTAAATGAAGTAGGTACCAAAATTGATACTGGGGTTATTTGATTTTTTTTTTTTTTTTGGATCAAAAAGGGGTTGTTTGAATTTGAAGAGCTAGTTTAACTGTAAATTTATTGATCTATATATATATATATATATATATATTTCCCTTCTTGTTATGATCTTTGAGGCTCAATAAATTTTCTTTATAATAACTGTGATATTTTTTTCTGTTTATTGAATGCAGTACTGGATTGAAGAAAGAAATTCTTCTTGAAAAGAGATTGGTATTCTTCTTTCTCTCTTGACCATTGTTATACCAGTACATATGCCCAAATGTAGACTTCACTTGTGTGCACTGGATAATCAATTATGGCAGCTTGGTTTTTTTCTCATGTCATCAGAAAGCTGTGACTTCTTGACTGATCAAGACATTAATCCCTTCAGGTTAGCCGTGAGGATATTTTTTGGCGAATTGGAGTGAAGAGCTGCAGGACAAGCACTTCAGATAAAGTAGCTGTTCCTGAAAGCAATCCGAATCATACATTGACATGGCCGCCACTTGTACAGGATGAAACTGAAAATTCTTCCTCAGAATTAGCTTCCCCTGCCCCTTCTGGCCAGAAAATTCCTCTCTACCGGGTAGCGCACAGCCGAGCTGGTGATAAAGGAAATGATTCAAACTTTTCTCTCATCCCATATTACCCCTCTGATGTTGAGAGGTTGAAGCTGATCATCACACCTCAATGGGTAAAAGCAGTGGTCTCTCCTCTCTTGAAGTTGTCTTCTTTGGATTTAGATGCAGGAAATGGAAGAAGCAAATTGGAGAATGATACTGGTAATGTTAAGGTGGAGATTTATGAAGTTAAGGGAATCCAGTCATTGAATGTTGTTGTCAGAAACATCCTAGATGGCGGTGTCAACTGCTCTCGGAGAATTGATCGTCATGGAAAGACCATTTCAGATCTCATTCTCTCCCAAAAAGTAGTATTGCCTCCATGACTGTGTCTGCCATTAGCATAACCTTGTTCTGATGAGTTTTTATCTGTTTCAACAGTTTCTTTGTTTTTCTCACTTTCATTATGGTTAGAGTATTTTTTGACCTTGTTCAGACTAATCCTCCTTGAGGGCATTAGTTTTTCAATTGTTGTTAAGAGCAGTAATAAAGTTTGGTCATGACAAAATATGTTCATGCTTTACTTCAAGCAGGCTAGTATAGTCTTTTTGATGTTTTTTAAGTCAATAGTCCTTTACTCTTTGTGATGTTTTTTTTTCCCGATTAAAGGAGTATTTATATCAGAACATAGTATACAAAGTACTGAAGTAATGTACATACATTGCTAAGGAGATAAGAGAGGTTCCATGTTACCATCTTAGTTTGTGTAATAATCTTAACATGAAATTTTTTGAGAAGTTTACAAAACACACTATAACGATACGACTATGGAACCAATTGTTGACAAAGAAGAAAAACCAAAGCCGCACTTAGTGTCAGGAGCTGGAGTTGAAGCTCACCAAGCAAACTTTAGGAGAAATGACCCAGCCATGGAAAGAAGAATTATTGAACCGGATATGAATATTAATACTATGACGTTGCCCAATGGAACAATGAAGCATAAAGTAGATAGCCCATTGACATTGTAAAGTTAACAGTGGATCAGGAATATTGGCAAGATTAGGAAGGGTAGTGACTAATTGATGAAGCACATCATCTAACCATTGTTGATGATATACTGCATTAACAATGGAAGAAGCTTTACATTGTGCCATCATAATCACTTGATTAGGAGAAATCTTAGAATTCAAGTGGAGAGCTTGATTTCATATAAACCAGATGGAATGTAAGAGTTGAAAGGGTCAAGTTTGGAAAGTAGGTTGGATCTGTATGATTCCGGAACCATGCAATAATCCATTGAGAGATGTTTCTATTGGGGTGATTATCACTCCGAAATCCAATAACGCTTCCAAACCAACAGGCTTTCAAATAAGGGCACATTAGAAACAAATGATCGAGGGATTCACACTCCAATAGGAAAAAAGCATGTGTATGCCGTTGCCAAATGTCTATTATATAGAAACTGAGATGCAGGCAATATCACTAACTTGAGATGAGGAGGCTATATCGATTTCCAAAGGAGCTGCCAAACATAGTTGACCTCACTAAGGGAGGCAAAACTAGTTTGTTGCAACAACTTATATCCATCATGAACTGTATAGACTTCAATAGAGTTACCAGTTCATTTAAGTACATTAGGGCAAGCAAAAAGAGGCACCGGGTGATACTCAAATTGCTTAACAATGCTGCTAGGTAGAGTGAGGCTAGAAGTGGAAAATTTCAAGTTCCTTTATCACACAGTATAAGGTTCACCACTGTTGAAGTAGGAGAGGGCGAACCAGACTACTGTTGAGGCCATCAAAGCTGACTATCTAAGGATATTGACAAGCTGTCACCGACCAACCATGATAGGTTATTGAGAACAATATCACCCTATTTAATAATATTCTTTCACAAAATTGAACTGTTGTAAGCCGTTTGAAAAATGTACTGTCTAGAGGACAATAAATATTTTATGCTCATAATTTGGCCAAGTAAGGATGAAGGAGATGAGACAACACGCCATAGATGTTTAGCTAGCAATGTAGAATTAAAGGCCTCTAGTTGGACAAGTTGCAACCTTCCACTTCTATGAGGAAGGTATAATTCTTGCCATTAAAGCAATTGAGCTCGTTTTGAAGTATTTGAAAAACCCCAGAAAAAATTGGCCATCTTCATTGAGATCTCATGACATAGCTGTTTAGAAAACTTCATGCATGAAAAGGGATAGACCAATAATGAGGACAAAGAGGATTTAATAAGGACTAGGCGACATGCTTTAGATAACAAGTGGCTTTTCCACCTGCTAATTTTTTGTCAATTTTTTCCACTATCTCCTTATACTTCCTCTTTTTAGATTTAGGATCATCCACGTAAGTCCCTAAATATTTACCAAGTCAAGAGTGAAACTGAATACCAAGAATAGAAGACAATTGTTACTTCATTTGGTATAATATAGATGGATTACAAATTATGGACAATTTTTGAAAATTAATATGTTGACCGAAATGAGAGAGTAACGATTGAGTAAAGATTTCACAAGTCATACATCATTGGTGTTTTGCACAACAAAAGAGAAGGGTATCATCAGCATACATTAAATGTATGAGTGGCAGATTGTGGCAAGAAAGTTGTATACCCTTCCACCAATAAAAATTCTCCGCCTGATGAATCATGTAGGATAACACGTTTGCATAGAGGATGAGGAGGTATGGAGATAGCGGATCACCTTGTCGTAGTCCCTGAGACGATAAAAATGAAGATCCCAAAGAACCATTGACAATCACTTGGTAAGAGACTATTCAGACACATTGCATAATAATTTGTATGATATTTGTAGGAAAGTTCATTTGACACAAAACCTTATGGAGAAACACCCAAGAAACCTTGTCATAAACTTTTGTAATATGCAGCTTAACTACACACCAACCCTCCTTGCTGATTCTTGTGTTATGAAGTTTAGCCATGCATTCTAAAGCAAATATTATATTGTCAGTAATTAACCTGCCCATGATGAATGCTAATTGGTTTGGTGTAATAAGATCTGCAAGAATTAATTTCAGCTTATTGCATAGGATTTTGGAGATCAGCTTGTAAATAACATTGCATAGGCCAATGAGATGGAAATCTTTGACAGAACAAGGATGATTGCATTTAGGCACCAAGATAATAAAGGATCGATTAAATTGTCGAAGCAGATAACTAGACCGAAAAACATGATAAACCATAGCCAAGATGTCAGGTCTGAGAGTGGGCCATAAATATTGATAGAATTCTGCATGAAAACCATATGGTCCCCAAGCACTATCAGCCTTTAAATCAAATACAACTCACTCTATTTCCATCATAGTTAGAGGACCTCCAAGCACAACAGACTAATCAGCAGATAATTTTGGTCAATTGATATGGGTTAAGGTATGGTCAACAATCACCTCATCAAAATGGAAGAAGCAATAAAACAAGAGGATAAACATGAAATCATTGTCATGTTTCTTAGCATGATTAAACTTAGTTTACATATTATTATGTTTAATTGGAATGGTTTAAAATTTATTGTCCTTAATCATTAATTTTTAATTCTTTAGTTAAAAATTATTATTGAGTATTTGTAAGAGAAAGTGGAAATAATCAATAGCCTTTAGGCTGTGCGGTATGATTAGTGCCTTATGTGGCACCAAATTCAGGTTCGATCCAAACTTCTTGTAATCAAAAAAGAAAAAGTGGAAATATAAGATATTTTCAATTAAATCAGTAATAATGGTAATATATGTTAGAATGTCATATTTAATTTAAGGATGTTTTATCCTAAATATAAATATTAAAAATAAAAAATAAATTTAAATTTTGTAACTCCAATATATACGATTTAAATATACATTTTTCAGAAGGAACAAGAAAGAATATCCTCTTATGTACTTACGCCATTTTAAACGTAAACTCTAAATCTAAATTTAAGCATCCCTTTTGACGTCTCGAACTCGTTAATTTAATAGCCAACATATATATGTGACAAGGGTTTAATTTAATTCGTTATTTTAAATTCATCATCCCTTAATATTGAAGCCTTGAAAAGGTCAAAAGGTTGAAACCCTTCATTAACTCCAATAAATTGGATTGCATCCACAAATTACGCCTTTAGGTTTTCTATCTTTGTCTTAAAATATTTCCTTACACATAATCTAATCCAATCAATCAATGGCTCACTTTTATCCATTCCATTTTGTAGTATGTATGAGTCCTGTCTCTTTCAACATCCCTTCAATCCTCAGATATGTCGTTTGAGTTCTTTAAGGAACAACAGAAACACACATACAATATACAGTACTTTATATATATATATATATATATATATATATTTGTAATAGTGTTTGTTTAAGGAAGAGAAATGGCATTTACAGGAACATTGGATAAATGCAACGCATGTGATAAGACTGTGTATGTCGTGGATCTGTTGTCCCTTGAGGGACTTCCTTACCATAAGACTTGCTTTAAATGCAGTCACTGCAAGGGCTTCCTTTCGGTATTCTCCTTCTTCTTTTCTTTTTTATCTGTAATATGATTTTTTTTTCCCGATTTTATCCTTAGTTTCATGTCTTTTTCTTCAAAAATTTGTTGAATGAATTATGATCTAGCTCTTTTAATCTTATGAATAAGAAGACCTGATAAGAAAAATTCCATCTTTTTAAAAGTCATATTGAGCCTGAATCAATTTGAGTCAAGTTCAGTAAATACATCAGAGGATAGAATTCTCAAAATTTTGATATTTGAAAGTTATATTAAGCTATGATTAATTTGAGTGAAGTAAACTCATGAGTCAAGTTAATAAATATGATGGGCAGATGGGTAGCTACTCCTCAATGGATGGTGTTCTCTATTGCAAGCCTCATTTTGAGCAGCTTTTTAAGGAATCTGGAAATTTCAGCAAGAACTTTCACACAGGTAATAACAATATGATCAATCTTTCAGCTCATTTCAATGTTAATTAGAAGTGTAGGCTATTTCTTCCATTCATATTCATAAGTTTCCATTTGTCTGACAAACTTTGTTTCTTCATCATTTAAAATTGTTGCAGCGAAGACTTCTGAAAAATCACATGACTCGGTATGCTCAATATCCTCCCTTTTCTATATGCTTTTTCTACAAAAATTAAGCATATTCTTGGTAGTAAGTGCATAAGAGTCATCTTATATCAGTATTAAAAGAATGAGAGTTCAGATTTTACTTGCTGTCATGATTATTAAAAAAAAAAAGATTTATCTGACTGAAAGAAGCTTATGGGTAAATGGCAGAAAGTATTAGTATTTGTTCTGCTAAACATAGGGACACACTGTAATTGTTCTTTTGTACACTCTTGCTTAAATAACACTTTTTTTTTTTGTTTTATCTTTTGGGATGTGAGCAGAGCAAGAACACAAACAAGCTCTCCTTATTGTTCAGTGGAACCCAAGACAAATGTGCAGTTTGCACTAAAACGGTCTATCCTCTAGAAAAGGTTTGTAATTTCAAATGCCTCTCATTCAAAATATAATGTTGGTGAGATGATATAAATTTGTGTTTATTATAATTCAATCACTAAAAAGTCCCACAAGTGAGCAACGTATAACTTTCTCATTTTCTATATCAAATCTTATCATTATATGCTGCTCACTTGTAATGAGGCTTTTTAGTGATTAGATTGCTTATATGAGATCGCATAATAACTCTTTTAAATAAAAATGTTGTAAGCTTTAGTAAATTTAAAGTTAGCGTGATGATATAATCTTGTGTTTATTGTAAAAGGTGACATTAGAAGGAGATAACTACCACAAGACATGCTTTAGGTGTGTTCATGCAGGGTGTCCTCTTACACACTCCTCCTATGCAGCCCTTGATGGTGTCCTGTATTGCAGGCACCACTTTGCTCAACTTTTCATGGAGAAAGGTGATTACAATCATGTTAAGAAAGTCACTGCTCAAAAAAAGAACTGTGCTTCTCATGACCAGACTCCAGATGAAGATCCATCTCAAGACCAAGATGACACTAAAGATGATCAAAAAGAGGAAGAAGAAGATGATGATGAATGAACAATCTTGAATTAAGTTGAAATGAAGCAAACGATGAATCATATATTTATTTCTTTGAAGATTCTTAAGACTACTGTCTCTATAGTCAATCTAACTTCCTTCCACTTTACCTGTCTCTCCTCATCTTTTTCAAGTTCCGAACCATTGAGTAAACTGTAAAAGTTATGCAGAAGCGATAGAGATGAGAGTACATATGACTATGGAGTATAAAGAAGTTTGAGATTTTTGTGAAGTAGTGCAAAGAGTATTGAAAATTAGTACTAAAGTGAGGTTGTTTCAACACATTTTTAACACTTGCAATATCCACTTGTAGTGAATTTTACAGGCTCATTGTGTTGATAAATGGCAAAATGTCCCACATCGAATGAGATAATGGAGGTGGGGCGGAGAGTTTAGTATATATAGGAGCCCCTCCTCTTAGTTTTAATCATCCCTCACAATTGCCTCAATTTTTCTATTAGGCAATTGGATTCTCTCCCTCTATTTGTATTATTGCTTTGTGTAAATTATTTGAGTAGCAATAATTTACAGATATTTGAGTGTTTCCTTTTATTGTTGTTCTGCCTATTATTTTAGCTGTTATTAGATATAGTAGTTGTAGATTATTATATTATTAAATTACATCTAGAATATTTTCTAGTATTGTGATTTATTAGTATAATCGGTTATGCTCTATAAATTAGGCTTCCGCAACACATTGTACAGCTAGCTAGGACATCATATATATAGATATATACTACTTTCGGTCCTAAATACAAGATTCAAAATATAAGATCCAGTTGACTTTTTTAGAGAATTATAATATAACTAATAAAATTACTTAAAAGCATTTAAATTTATCATTTTTTCTCAAAGTATTTTATTTAACTTATAAACTTATATATAATATAATGACACATAACATATAATATTATAAAGTAGATTATTTAGCTTTGTTAATCTTTCTAAAAAGAAGTCAATTGAGTCTTATTTTTAGGACAGGAGGTGGAAGTATATACTTAAGGATTTATCATAGTGCAATTTTTTCAAGAGCCTTTTATGTTTGGTGAAACATGACCCTTGGTTTGTAATTTTGTATTTCTTTATCAGTAAGGATAAATGTAATAATCAAAGAGAAGATAAGTTGACCAATCTTTCTCTACATGTGCTTTTAGAGGTAATTTAGAAGTTAATACCTGTAAAATTAAAAAAAAAAGTGAAAAAAGGAAAAATATCGCGTGAGTTGTTGGTTTGAGTTTTTGACTCGATCAATCTAGCTCAACCCCTCCCCACAAAAAATTCATATGATTTGGGTTAACTCTTTTTTGAAATTACGCATTAAATTTGTAATATATTATTAAATATTATATCAATTTATAAGTTAAAATAAATAGTTTAAGTAATTTATGCAAATTTTTAATCTTCCCAAAATCAGAATCAGATATTCTTCTTGTCCTTGATATAAGATAATATTAGTGTTGATTTTAGTCATAAATATAAAAAAAAAAACATTTCTTTATATTTGTCAATTTTTTTCTTAATTTATCTCTATTGATACTTTACAACAAGAATCCAGGAGAGGAAGAGCAAAAAAACATTTTTTATATTTGTTAATTTTTTTTCTAATTTATGTCTATTGATACTTTGCAACAAGAATTCAGGAGAGGAGGAGCAATTAAGGAAAGTGAATCGGATCGAAAGCCTCATATTTTTTATTGTTTTATTCTCATCATATTCCCTAATTTTAACCCTTCATATAATTTAACGCCAGAAACCCCTTCTCTCTCTCTCCCCCCCATAAATGAAAGAAACAAAAACTACACAGCTACATAAGTTGCAAGAATGGCAAATATTGTGGATGATACTGATGTAAAAACTGGAAACTTGCTAAAATAAATAACATTTTTTATTATTTAATTAAATATCATTTCAATTAATCTATACTCCCTCCGGTCCTAATTATAAGGGCCTTTTAAAGAATCTTACGAAAATCTTAAGAAAGCTAATTACATTACTTTAAGATATTAAACTTTGTCATTTTTCTTCAAATTATATTGTTTGACTTATGAACTAATATTTAATATAATAAAACACAATATATGATATGATTGAGTAATGTAATTAGCTGTTTTAGAATTTTCCTAGGATTCTCTAGAAGGCCCTTATAATTAGGATTGGAGGGAGTAATAAAAGATTATGGGATATAATTTATCTTAAAAAAATTAGAACCAATTTATGAAAAAGATTATGGAAGCCCCAAAAAAATAAAGATCACCTATTAAAATCATTGAGACTTGAAACTTTTTCACATCAAAAAAATAAATAAAGATAATAAAACGAGATCATTCCGCAATGAATTATTTTTCAAATGTAGTTGATATCCATGATTAATAAAACGAGATCAAGATAGTTTGGATCATGAGTGAAATTTGTCAAAACAATGTGTTTGAGAAAATGGGAAGAAACTTTGTTTCAGCAAGATTCTAGTTAGGAGTTGGCAAAAGCTTTCATTTTCCTAATTTTATTTTCACTTTATTTCCCATTGGATGAGCAAACCAATCTTTTATGATAAAATGACTTCCATAATCTTTTATTATAAGTTTGTTGAAAATATTTTTTTATAACAACTAAGTTTTCTTAACAATATTCATAATTCCAATTTGAGAAGAGAAAGCTCTGGTGATTAGAATTTTGTTTAAACAAACTTTCTTCTCATTTTTTTATTTTTATTTTATTTTGATATAAAAAAGTTTTATTTATTTTAACAAATCTCCATGATTTTAACAAATGATTTTTTATTTTATTTCGACTCCCATAATCTTTTTTCATATATGGTTCCAATTTTTTAGATAAATTTGATCCTATAATCCTTTATTATAAAATACTTTAATTGAAATAATATTTAATTTAATGAAAAAAGTTTCATTTATTTTAGCAAGGGTATGAGAAATAAAGAAAAGGAGGTGTCCATGGCCAAAGATGAATACGATGTTTTAAAATAATATAGGTTATATAACTAATTTTCTTAATTTAAGTAGTAGTATCAAGCAACAAAAGAATATTTCCTCTATTTCTAAATATAATACCCAATTAATTTTTATTTTGAGAGAAAATAAGAAAATTAAACAAGTTACTAAATCACATTCTATATTATATTATATATTTTAGAATATAAGTCAAAAAAATAATTTGAAAAAAATAAAAATAAAATACTTTAAAATAAAATAAATATAAATACTTTAAATTAATTTAACAATTTTTTTTTAACCTCGACAAAAATTGATTATATGTATTACTTTCTTCGTTCCTATTTATAAGGTCTTTTTAAAGAATTCTAAAAAAGTTAATTACATTACTTCAAAATATTAAAGTTTATTGTTTTTCTTCAAATTATGTTATTTGACTTATAAACTACCACCTTCGTTCCTATTTATAAGATCTAGTTGACTTTTTTGAAGAATTCTAGGAAAATCCTAAGAAAGCTAATTACATTACTTTAAGATATTAAAATTTATCATTTTTCTTCAAATTATGTTATTTGACTTATGAACTAATATAAAATAAAATATGATATATGATATGATTAAGTAATGTAATTAGCTTTCTTAGAATTTTTTTAACATTCTTTAAAAAAGTCAATTGAATTTTATAAATAAGAAAGGAGGGAGTATTATATAATAAAATAAAATATAATATACGATATTATTAAATAATATAATTATACTTTTAAAATTTTTTTAAAATTTTAAAAAAAAGCTTATAAATAGAAACATACGAATGTATTGGAGGGGTACGTTCTGCTTGAGCCCGCGAGCTGTGTGTACTGTTGTTAACCCTACGCTCCAATTTTCTTCTCGCCGTTTTCTTGCGCGCCTCGCCTCACTGCTTTCCTTTCACTGTGTGTTTTGCCACCCTTCTCTGTTCAGTAATGGCCAGTGAAGTCGAATGTCTCCATCTTTGTAACGGGGAAGCAGATGAAGAAGTAGAGGATGAGTTATCATTGTCTTCAGAAGACGACGACGACGAAGGCGGTGGCGCATATGACTTGGATGATGAAGAAGTCGCTAATGGGTCGTTTTCGCTCAATTCCAGACGCCCCAATGCTCACGGGGGCTATCATTCCAGACCTAACTCATCTACCCTCCAACCTCTCTCTAATCGAAACCAAAAGTTCTCTCACCATATCCGGGCTTCGCCCTTAGAGGTTTGAATTTGCTTATGCTTTTCTGCACCGGAGATCTTGAAAATACTCTCTTTTTATTCATCAATTGAACATATGATAGTTCTCTAGTCTACATTCGTTTTGTTCTGCTTGAGGTTCATTGGCATTTTTTAATTTCGGTGCGTTTAGGATAGCTTTTTCTAAAAAAGAAAAAAAGAAAAAGAAAAAAACTTAGTGGCACTATGAACATATTTCTAATGTTTGAATGTTTTTATCCTTGGACATCTCTTGTATTGTAAGTACGTCGGCTTTGGTAGCCTGTGCTTTGAGGTAGTATGCACTGACCAATGACATCTTGTTTCTTTGTGTGAACCAGTCTTCACACGTTCGCTATGGTTTTAAGTTCTCCTTCAATGGGTAGTCTAGATTTGGGTTTCACTTGTGATTGAGTTACAGAATGTGGGTTTTCACCTGAGATTTTCGTGCATGTGGTGTAGGAATGGGAAGGCAGGTTGAATTTTGGTATGTCTAACTCTGTGACGACAGCAATTCGTGAAAGTGTTAGAGGGACGACCATCGGTAAAACTAAAACGACTGAGAAAGCTGATCGTGCCACTGTTGAGCAGGTAAGCATGAAAGCATTATGAGTTTTAGAAGAAATTTTATGATTCTTGATACCTATATTTCTTTAACTTTACATTTCTCTTTGTAAATAAAAAGTTTGTACCTCTGAGGTATGTACAGCTGATCTGCGAATTTGATTATTCACGTGATTCAATCATGGTGGCCTAAGCCCTAAATTGTATAGTTCATTTGCAAAGTATTTGGTGGTTATGAGATGAAATATTCTTTTGTTTTTGAAATTGGGATATAAAAATTATTGGTCCTGGAATGTGACAAGGTCCTACTTATAAGGTGAAGTAGTGAACTAACTGTATATGCTTTTTTTTTTTCCCCCCGCACATGCACATTCTTCAGGCTTATTGTCCATTCCATTCCTTTATATATATATTTTTGTATTTTTTGGCATCTTTTGGCAAAGTTTATTTACATGCCAAAAATTAGGATTGTTTCTACAACTATTTAAGACGCAACTAATACAATTTTCGCAGGCAATTGATCCTAAAACCCGCCTGGTTTTATTCAAGATGCTGAATCGAGGTCTGTTTAATGATATTAATGGATGCATTTCCACTGGGAAGGAGGTAAGAAATACACAAGAGGTCTTCCCCTCATAGTTTTTAGTTTTCTGATACTTTGGTCCTCTGATATTTCTCTTTCAAAGTATTGGATTTTGTGTCATTTTGCTATCAATTTATTTTGTTTGTTTCTGTGTTTTCTTGCTTTTTTCAGGCAAATGTTTATCATGCAACCAAATGTGATGGTCAAGAATTTGCAATTAAAGTGTACAAAACATCTGTTCTGGTATTTAAGTAAGTTCTAGCTTGTTTTTCCTAATAATAGCGCAGCTTACACATTTAAGACTTAGTAAGTATTCCTGTATAAACGAAGGAGTATGAACTGAATTTTATGATTCATATGATTTTAGGGACCGGGATAGGTATGTACAAGGAGACTATCGATTTAGATCGGCATATGGTAAGCACAATCCTAGGAAGATGGTAAAAACATGGGCAGAGAAAGAAATGAGAAACCTCTTAAGGTTTGTTTTGTTATTCCTTTTTTCTTTTTGGTTATGCTCTAAATTGAAAGCTGTGAAGAGGATGCGATTCTGTGATTATGTTTATGTTAATTCTAGACTCAAGATAAGGAGAGAGATGAAAAGGAAATAAAAACAAATTGATACCTTTAGAAACGTGAGATCCCCTTAAATAAATTAATGCTAGTTGGAAGTGTAATGAAGCAAAATTCTGTGGTAATCTAGTGACCTGTGTAATGAACTCTTCAGCATTGTACTGCTTTCTTCCTTGGTCGCCCATGTAATTTGTCCCCTCTACTTTATAGGTTCAAATGTAAGCAAATCTTCAACTTTATGGCCTCAATTATGTTCCCCCCCGTGTTGGAAAAATTTATACTTATTGAATGTGAATTGAAGCGTAGTCAGAGCTGAGTTCTAGAATGACTTTTTCTGAATTGAGAAAGTTGTTTGTGAATCCTTCCTCGTACGGTAAAAGGCCTTTAATTGTTATGTTGGAAACAGATAATGTCATTAGTAATTATTGAGTTGACAAAATGATTAAATTAGTGAAAAGTGTGCAAATTAAATTTCTAAACTGAGAATTATTGGCATGGTTATTAGAATCCCAGGAATCTCGAGTTTTATCTCACGATTCGATTCAAAATTAGGTGAAACGATACAAATCTATTGATATATCTTACTTATGCATATGATTCAAGTTGGAATCGTATGATGCAGGCGATTCCTAATATTCTAGATGAACTGGGTCACGTACAAATGTAGTCAAATAGCTCAACTCAACTTTAAAAAACTCTTTTTTCGTTTTGTTTTTCTAATTTTGTTTGTATTTATTTAGGAATTCTATAATTATACCCTCTCAATTATCCTAATCAAAACCTTATATCTTTTTTTCCTGAAATGTTATTTGCTTTTAAAATGCTAAGATGTACAAACCTTTGATGTTTTCTTATGTGAAAATTACATTAACATCATTCATAAACAATTCACAATACGTTTCGATTCATGATTCGTATCCCAATTTGATAACCTTGATTATTGGAAATAAGGTACACATTTTAAGCTTTATTTTATTTCAGAGAACTTATTTTGGTATACTTTATGGGTATTGGCTTTGCCTTCCATATTTTAAGAAATAAAGTTGTTTGATTCCATACTAAAAGTTTGGGTCTTTTTCTGTCTATTTTGTGTGCAGGCTAAAGGCAGCTGGACTTCGGTGCCCAACACCTTATCAACTAAGAAAGCATGTTCTTGTCATGGAATTTATTGGTATTGCTGCTTGCATTTTTTGTTTTTGAGTGAATTGGTTATATGCATTTTGAAAGTGCTGTCTGGTGGCTTTTGTCTAGTGTTAACATAATTAAGATTTTTCCTACTTAATGAAATCCGTGCATGAGTAATTGACTTCAATTATAACTTATTAGAGCAATGTGAAGCTTCTTATGGTTATCCTCAATCAAATTTGCTGTGTAGATTATAATTTATTTCAATAGATCGTATGGTCTTATTATGGTAATGTAGGCTAAAACTGGTGTCTAGCTGGAGGAAATGAGTACCTTTTTTGTTTCTCTTTGTTGAAGCTCTCTATTTATCTTGTATGTCGCAGGAAAGTCAGGTTGGGCTGCACCTCGTCTTAAAGATGCAGCTTTATCTCTGGACAAGCTTCGTGAAGGCTATGTTGAGGTATGTCAGATGAATACTCCAATTTATGGTAAGAGTGAAAATGGGCAAAAGATTTGGTAAAGATAAAGTTAATTCATATTTCCCTTTTTTTTTTCACTTACCATTTTTCACATGCCCTTTCATTTACAGCCAAACAAAGCCTCTGTCATATCATATCATGTTTACAGTGCTAGAACTGTGCTCTTAGTTAATCTCTTGAATGGATACAGTTGGGTTGCTTTAATATAAGCTTCCTGACTAGCTCCCCAAAGCCTTTCTCTTTGAAGGGTAATCCAGGGATCTTTAATTGAAAAACTTGGCAAAGACAATTTCAGCCCCAAAGTTTAAACTGTCAAGTGAAAGCCTGTAAATAATGTGATTACTCTGGAAAGCACATGTCCTCTATACTCTGCTAATACTTAATTTAAGAGAATAAGATGACAAGGTAGGAATATTGACCCACTTAGTGAAAGGGGCTTTGAGACCATGTTATGAACCATTTCAACTCAATAGCTGATGCTCAAGGTTAAGTCTCAGTTCATCAATAACCTACGTATAATCTCTGGCATCTCTACGGGTCAATGCCCCCGTGCCCACCGAAAAAAGAAAAAAGTTAGCAAGCACGCCTTTGAGCTGTGTTCTGTGACTACCATTTATTGAGGTTGAAATAATATGATTTTTTGCATTCAGATGATTATTGCTATGCGCATGCTATATCAAAAGTGCAAACTGGTGCATGGAGATCTCAGTGAATATAATATACTTTATTTTGAGGTAAACATCTTCCCTGTACACATTTGACCTTCATGTATGTTTGTCAAAAATTAAGTCTTTTCTTCTCCGTTTGGCAGGGTCACCTCTATATTATTGATGTTTCTCAAGCTGTTGATCTTGACCATCCTCATGCCCTTGATTTTCTACGTGAAGATTCTGTTCATATATCTGTAAGTTATGGCTATATAGGTTTACACTATTCTCTTCCTTTGCCCCTTCTTTTGTGGTAACTATGTTGTTGGTGATCAGGCTTTCTTCAGAAAGCATGGTGTTGCTGTAATGACAATTAGAGAACTGTTTGATTTTATTGTTGATCCATCCATCACTGATGATGCTGTGGACAGTTATTTGGAAGAGGTATTTATCTTTTATTCATTTAAATTGTGTAAAAACTTTATCTAGATATTAAAAATTTCCAATCTTTCCAGGTGCAACGAAAAATTTTGGCCAGAGGAGACTTGTCAGTGGAGGATGAGATTGCAGACTCTGTTTTTGTGCAGGTAACCAGCGTTGTGTTGTCATTTTCTTAAGGCATTATTTTGTCGGTTAATTTCTCTTAACAGGTCTATTGCTCTGACTAACAGACCTCTGAAAATAGTTGTCATTTCTGCTCATTTCTGTCAATCACTCTGTTTTGATGTTGCTTTATTTTTTTGAACTCTTTGAACCTGATATGGATTCTAATGGATACTATAACAGAAATTGGAAATTGTATGCGTTGAAAAGAACTGCTCTTATAGATAGCTAACGTGTCAGAAGTTATCCAAGAAACTATGGATCTCCCTAACTACACCAAATTTACCTCCCTATTTTCTCTATGTTTCACCCTGTTAAACATTAGAAGCTACCCACACCACTCATCTGTTTGCAAGTTCAACTCTTTATATTTATGTCCATCCCCATATCTGTTTCTGGTTTCCATAAGGCTAGGATATTTGAAGGGATAGTTTTCAGGGTTCTGGTAGCGTAATAATGTGTTGTGTCCTTTATGGTCTCGTTTTGAAATTTTCTCAACTTTTGTTACAGGCATATATTCCAAAGACACTTGATGATGTAAAGAATGCCGAGGAGGATGTACAACGAATAGCCAGTGGCCGGGACACTGATGATTTGTACTACAAGACCACTACTGGACTTAAAGATGCTCTATCAAGAGTTCAAGTTTCATCAGAAAATGTCCAGAAAGATCAGGAACCAAGCCCTGTAGGTGGCAATGTCGAAGACAACATAGGGGATGAAGACAGCCAAAGTGATTCTGAAGAGAGTTCATATTCTGAAAGTGAAACACAGGCTCCTATGGATAAAAAAGCTGCCCGGAAAGAAAACAAGAAGAAAGTGAAGGAAGAGAAAAGAGAAGCACGTAAACATAAAGTGCCCAAGGCAGTCAAGAAAAGGAAGAAGAAGTTGGCCAAAGCTATAAAGAACAGGTAAGCAGTTTGCAATGGCCTTCACGTGCGTGTTGCACTAGTAGTTTATGGTCCTCGGTAGAAAGAGAAGATAGAGCTGTACATACCGGGAACTTTATCAGTGGAAATACAATTTTGTCTGAAGATGCCAGAAAGCAACATGACAACATAACTTACAATCTTCCAGTAGTTATAGGCAAAAATGCAGAGAAGCCCGTCTGCGTTCTGTACGAGCTACTCATTTTTAAATTATTATTGTTCCTCCTAAACATTATTGGTTGTTGAGATAGCGATTATTCCTTCTAAAAAGCTTTACTTGTTTATACTTCATACACAACAACATGGAGCCTTATGTCATGTATGTGAGTGAATGATATATATATGGCTCTTCTAATGAAGTTTTTCTACAATACTACTTCGTCATTAAACAAAAGATTATGTTCCAGTATTCGGAATATCTTTTAAAGAAAATTCGTTTTGATGATGGGCACTCAACATGAGACCATAATAGAGGCATTAATTATTAAGCTGGGTGAGACAGCAACCTTTATTGTGGGTGGTGGTTTGATGGAAGACGATGAAATGCACGTAGCCTTCAAAATGATAAAATCACAGGCAAAGGTTAAGACAAAACGGTAGTAGGGAGAATTTCATTTGAGGGCCAAACAAGTAAATTAATGTCAGTCAATTTCAAAACATTCTGAAATTTCAGTTAAAGCTTAAGAAATAAAATAAAGATAATTTTTTCAGATAAAAAGACAATAATACCCATTATCTCATGAATAAGTGGAATATACAAGTGAGCAACTCTACATAAATAAGTAAAATACTTCTATAAACAAGTGTGCAATTTTGACAACAGAGAATAAATTAATGGGTTGTTTATAGGAGAATTATACTTATTTATGAAGAGTTGCACATATGTTCATAGAAGGATTTCACTTTTTCATAAGATAAAGGGCATTATTGTCTTTTTACTTGAAAAATTATCATCATTTTGTTCTTTGGGCTTTGACTGAAATTTCCAAATATTTCAGAAGTTGATTGACATTAATTTATTTGTTTGGTCCTCAAATAAAATTCTCCCAAGTAGAATCTCCCCTCCCCAAAAATACAAACTGAGAATTTCTGGAATACAAAAGCTCCGACCTGCCGGATTCGAACCAGCGACCTAAGGATTTCTGGAAGATTTCAACCCACTACAGTCCTCCGCTCTACCAACTGAGCTAAGGTCGGTTGATGTTTTGCTCCTTCAAAGAATTTTAAATGACAAGATTTTCCTCATTAGACTAAATAAACATCTAACAAGTTGGATCGACAAAAACTTTGGAACGAGAATTAAATCATTAACTAACACAACCCCTATTTTTTTTTTTTTATGTGTATAGAACAAAATTTAATATAGTGAGTTCTGCCGTGAACATTGACCATGTTATGTTTATTTTTTTTCTATTATTCTCATACATATGCTTTATCTTTTAGTATAATATATATTTATTTAACTTGATTAGATTAAAGAAGTTAGTTATGTTATTTAATATAATATTTTTTTAAACATTATAGTTGTCCTCCTTAATTCTTTTTGTTTTTTGACTATTTGTTGGGCAATCATCAATAGACCAAATTACAAGAAATGATAATTATATTTTCATTACTTGTGAAATTTTAAGTGATTCATTTATTTAAAGAAAACTAAAAAACTGAAATACATGAGCAGCCACGTAGGACTAATATTATTTGAGTTGTTGAATTTTAACTAGTGAGACCACAAATGACGTGACAAATTAGATTTATACAAAAATTCCTCTACTAATAGAAGTTGGCGCAGATGGGTAGGCATCTGAGTCACATCCATCTATTCCTGAGTTCGATACCATAAAAAAGAAGGTGTAGAGGATTTCTGTTGGGAGCTCTCCCCTGGGGCACCTCAAAGATGTTGTTACCTTTCGAGCCTATTCGATTGGGGGCGCCTGGACTAGTTGGTTTGCAAGCTCACCTGATCTGAAAACTCAAATTATGGCCATATACTAGGACTCGGTGGGTTCGTGGATCAAAGGTCCACAATTGAAAAAAAAAATTCCTCTTTCGTTATGGTCAATACCAACCAATATTTTTAAAACCGGATCGAATGTTAAACCAAAAAAGCTAGTTGGTGATGGTTAAATGGTTAGACAGATTTAAATAAATAAATTAAAAATAATATAAATTGATAAAAAACTGAAAATTTAATTAAGAAAATTCATTTTTTAAATTATACACAAAATTAAGACTCAATCTTATTTTCTTATATAAAAAATTTAAAAGATAATTAGATATTAAAAATCCTGTTTTATCGTTAAGTTAGTTGGTAGAAAAAGTAATTTATTTGATGATTGTAGTGATTTTGATTTTTAGATTTTAATTATAAGCTATATTTATTTTTCACCCTCTATCCCAACCATCAAAAAGCAATTATATCTTTTTTTTTAAAAAACGTAACTAAAACAAAAACTTGCAATATATCTAATTACCTGCATAATATATGTAAAATTTATACTTACTAAAATTTATTATTAAATTACGTAGTGGTAAAAAAGAATTATCAAGTAAAGTAAATGTAATTAGGTGCAAAATGTTCCCTCCACGACACCTAATTTACATGATTAGACATCAGCTTGATTCCCTCACGCATGGCATAGATAACGGTATAGGGTTATAGGCAGTATTACATATCCGTTTGGATAAGCAAGTCACTTATTTTTATAAGTAGTTTATAAAAAATGACTTATAAAAATATGTAACTTATCAAAAGTAAATTGTGTTTGAATGAGGGTGGCAAAAGTGACTTATTTTTATAGGTCACTTGTGTTTGGATGAGATAAATAGAAAAGTAATTTATAATAAATTTCTTTTTAAAGTTATATGTTGGAAAAAAATGTCATCGTGTATGTGAAATATTAATACTAATTTAATATATGGAGCAAGAAGTTTCTTGTCATGTTTTCAAAATGTTGTACCAACGGCCTTTAGGCCGTGTGGTATGGTTAATGTTCTATGTGGCACCCAACCTGGGTTCGATCCCAGCCTCTTGTAACAAAAAAAAATGTTGTCATGTAGATTGGACACCCTTGAGACTCACAACCCTTCAAAACTTCAACCTTGTTGATCGAACCATATTATGGATGATTTCATAGTTAATTTAGGGATTTTAATGCATTTTCTAGGCCGTTATTGCATGATTAAGAACTAATTTGGGAAAGGTATTTTGTAGCAAATTAAACTCAATTAAGGTTAAAATTGTCATAAATTGTTGATACAATTGATTCTTTGGACTTTTAATACTACCTTGTGCTTAATTTTTGCATTGTATGATAATCTTGAAGAAATTATGGCAAATTTATAAAATGATAGATCATGACTCAAATTTTAAAATGAGAAAATGAGGACCCCTAAAGTGTTGCATTTTGGACTGAAGAGGGGGACATTAGGTCTTTGACTATGGAGCTATAGTATGGTGTGCGTCGTGAATGGTTTTGGGAGCTAAAAGAAGAGTAGAGGGCCAAGAGCTGGGAGCAAGAGCTTGAGAGAGAGTTGGAACCACCACCATCGGCACTTCCCTTCTTCACCATCGGGAGCTGAGTAGAGGAGCAGGGGGAGCACTACCATCACTCTCTCTCATCGTAACCCCACCATCGGAGAGATACATAGTTGCAAGCGAGGATTCAGAGAGAAAGGAAAGAAGAACTGTCATTCTCGATGGAATCATTGTGCTGTCGTCAGTGAACTAGCATTGTCTATCTCACTCTAGCATTGACCACCACCACTACTGTCTTCTTTGTCTTGCACCATCATCAAATCCTTCTTCTTTCTCACCTTCGACGAGATTTTTGACCACCATCACCACTGAATACCAACCATTAGGGGTAAGAATAGGCTAGGTGCCTGAGCCTAGGCCTATTGTCGGGCTTGGCCTAAAAAAATAGGCTCAGCCTTTTTTTTGGCTTGTTTGATATAAGAAGCCAGGCTTAGGCTAATGAAAGAGCCTGTTTGGCCTATCAAGCTGGCCTAGCCTGTTACATATTTATTAAAAAGAAATTACAATACCCTCAACTATAGCCTAAAATCATTCTTCAAATCTTTGAATGACCTTTCAGAGTTCCCTTCTATATAGCTCACTCAATCACTGCCATATTCTTCGAATCTTCGAGCTACTTCACCTTTCAAAGTTTGCCTTCACCCTTCACTCAATCACTCAGATCTTGTGCAGCTGAGCCTGAACCCTTGCAGCCTTTTTGGCTCTTTGCCTCTCCAGCTTTCCTACTCCTTACGTTCTTCTTCGAGCTCCTGAGACCTCACTCTTTCCTTTGTGAGTTGCGACATTCTAACCTGAACGACACTACACTTTGATGTCGTCGATGGTAACATTCACACATACCATCAAATCTCACTGATGGTAACACTTTGATCTCGTGGCACTTACCCTTCAGCTAATCTCTTCAACTGCATGTCAACTCACCCTCATATCTCGCTAACGGTATGGTTTTCCCTTCCTTCGACGGTAACCTTTAATCTCGCGATTCTCTGATTATGGTTATGTGATTGTTGGGTTATGTGGTTATGGTTATATGATTTTTGGTTTTGTGGTGTTGTGATTTGGTATGGTTTTCCCTTCCTTCAACAGTAACACTTTAATCTAGCAATTTTTTGATTATGGGCTTGTGATTGTTGATTATGTGTTATGGTTCTATTGAGGTTAGCTCGATTGTTTTTTCCCCCCTCACCCTTTATGCTTATGATTATTTTGTCTAACGATACTATTTTTCTTTTCACTTGTTTGGTTGAGATTTTTGGTTGTATCTTTTAGATCTAGAATCATAATGTATTTGATTTATTAGGATTTTAAATAATCCATAATTACATATCATTGTGCTTTGTGACTTGTGCTTGCATTTGGGATCTTCTCTTTCTGCATCCACTATGTTTATTTTTATCTTTGGATCATTTACTAATCTTCTTTTACATTGTTATTTGTATTAGCATACTATTACTGTGCATTAGGCACGATTATCCTTTATTTTGGTTAATTCTATTCATTTACCAATTCTCTTCTTATAATGCTTCCGCCTATCTGTGTGCCATTATGTGTCACAGAAATAGTAGTACTTGCCTCTCCCAGATAGGTTAACAATTCTTGTTGATTAATACCTATAATTAACAATTGTTGTTATTTAATATTATACATTTGATTTATTCTTTTCAAGGTGTTGGAGCAAGAAGAAGAAGTCATATTGAAGATCTCATGATTTATGGGTACTTACTATAGATTTAGTCCTCATTGTTGGAACTTAAATTGTTATGTTCTTGTTTTTTTAGACTAATATATGATGTTGTAATCTATTTTGAATTCAATTATATAATTTAAGAATTTTTTTATTTAGGCTTAGTAAGATTGTTGATGAATTTCTGTAAAAAAAATATCAAGCTTCTTCACAGACCTAGGCCAGGCTTAGGTCGTCCTAACAAGGCTACAGGCTAGACTTAGGCCGTCCTGATGCAAACCAAACTTTGCCTTATCCTATCCCTACCCACTATTGCCATTCTCAACTTACACCACTATCAACTTCCTTTGTTCCTCACCATGCTACCATCATCTTATCCTTCTATTTCCTCTACCTCACTAAAGCCGATAACACTCTCTTCTTTTCTTTACTAATTTCACCATAGATTTTATATACTCCGCTATCACTACCTACGCCGAAGAAGACAGCAGCCAACTACAAACTTGCCATCGTCAACTAGTAATAACAGAGATCTACACGGCCACAACACCCTTCGAGAAGGCTCAATGAAATGATAGACCAAGGTCAAAACTCACCGAGGGTGAGAGAGCATGATGCTACCGGCATAAAATTTTCTTCCCACCACCTCTTCCGATGATGACGTTAACTTTAGAGAAGAGACAATAACATATCTGTGGAGAGTGGGTTTTTTTATTGAGGGGAGGGAGTATCACGATTGAGAAGTATAGCTAAGGAGTGGGAGAGATCTGGAGACATTTTCATGTATGGACAACAGTAATAAGCCCCCGCTAACGCTCTAATAAGTCACATGTGAGGGCTTACTTTTTTTTAGATACTTTTTGAGATAAGTTGCTTATTTCAACCATGATTGCATCATATTTTTACATGCTATTTCATGGTTAAATGTGGATTTTATCATGCTAATTGAGTAAAATGCATTATTTGCTATCAATTTGGATAAATAAGCGATATTGTGAAAAGTGTAAAAAAGGGGTAAAATTGACATTATTGTTGTGATTACTGTAACATCCCAAATTTTTGGATAAATTCTTCAAGCAATAATGAGATTTAAATCTTATTATTTTATGTGCATTAT
>JBAGKO010000003.1:822499-837284 GCA_037177275.1 Acacia concinna | reverse complement strand
TTTAAAGACGTATTTGGATTAAATATTCTAAAAGTGACTTTTAAAAAAAGTAAGATTATGTCTATGCACTTGTGGAATTTTATGTTCTATAATTTTTTCCCTATCAGAAAATATGATTGAATATATTAAAGTTGAATACTAGAAAATTAACCCAAAAACTAAGTTTAACTAATTTTAGAGTGTTTTTTTTTAAAATATTATGCATTAACTTAGATTCTTTTTAATTTAGTTTTTTTTAAAAGAAATTATTGTTTTCCATCACCTATCCAAAAGTGAAGAAACTCATGTACTAGAAGGTTGAATTCGAAACTTTTCGGTTAAGAAACCCATAAGAGAGGTCACAGAGCCATTGTGGCACAAGGTCACGAGCTTGCAGACATTTTTGATAATATAGCAAAAGCTGCAGGCATATATATAGCAAAAGCTGGCCTATATTATATTCACCAAAAGAAAAACATATATATAAGCAACAAATGTGAAGGGTTAAATGTATTGTAAGAAAACTTTGCTTTTCCCTAAACAGTAGTGATTTTTGTGTCGGTCTCACGAAAAAAAAATATATATATTTTTTTGCTGGACCATAAACACAGATTTAGTAAACCATAAGAACAACAGTAAATCCCAAGTAATTCACTTAAAATTAGTCAAACAAGTTAAATTTTTCAAATTTTTTTCATAAAATTACTCACATCCAGTGGAGGTCATTAAAATCAATTACATTATATTTTATTGGGTTTTTATTTCTCAATTAGATTATTTAAGCTATAAAGTAATTTCTCTGAAATATTTAGGCCAAACTCTAACTATTTTTGTTGAATTATTTTAAGAAAATATTACCTTAATTCTATAAAATAACTTTACAATTATCTGTAACTCGAAAAAAACTTCTCCATAAACTCTTTCATTTCCCAGAATAACGATCAGCAATTTTTCCTTATTTTGGCCTTTATGCAATTTTAGTTATTATCCCACAATTTATTTCCTTATAATTCTAGCTTGAAAACAAGTTTTGTGCCAAATAGATTATTTTTGAAACTTTCTCATTTTTATATAATATCACCTCAAATATGCATTGTAATTTGTAAGTGTCTTCTCAAATTTTTGGGATATTTTAGTCAAATAATGACAAACTAAATTTTATTATAATCTAAACTATTTGGCATTTTCTTTAAATTATGCGCATAAACTTAAATAAAAAAAAATATATGTAGGTATAGTTGCAAATGCAATCACAAGTAGACGACTAATTCCAACAAAGAAGTATAGATTTTGAATATTAAAGAAGCGTAGATTTTAAATATCTCATATTTAAATTAACTTGATAGAATAACTTGAAAATTAAAAACATAAATAAAAAAGAAGAATGTTATATTTGTAAAAAAATTATATTTATATATTTATGTAGATTCAGTTATAATTGGGATAAAATACATTCTTTTTATAAAGTTCTCTAAAATTCCTTTTATTTAAGGAGGTTAGATCCGTTCCTATTTATTTAGATATATAAAATAAAAGGAGTGAAAGAAGCAAATGGTGATGTGGAGGGGAATCAGTTGTAACTCTTTTCGAATTCAAAATATAAATGAAAATGTGGAGCAAAAGAATTTGGGTACTTAAATGTAATTTGCATCAACAATATAAAAATTAAAATAAATAAATAAACAAAAGTGGAAGTCGAAAGACTTCCACATTATCTCTTCTTTTTCTTCTATTTTCAAAGAGATTTTACATGTAACATCTTGTTAAATTTTTTTTGTGTGTAGTATCTCAACAATATCTTTTACTGTTCATTGTATTTGGATAAAAAAACTTTATAAGTCAAACAATATAATTTAAAAAAAAACAACAAATTTTAATATCTTAAAGTAATGTAATTAGCTTTCTTAGGATTTTCTTAAGATTCTCAAAAAAAAATATCAACGAGCTTTTATAATTAGGACCGGAGGAATAACTATTAATCTTGATATATAGAAAAGGTTGAAATTAATTCGTAAGGAAAAAGAAACTCTTCGTTATTCATTAACAGAGCGTAGAATAGTCCATTACAAAATATTAGCAATACAACAGAATCAAGACTTTTATTTGTAACTTTTCAAATACAGAAGAGAAAAGTTCAAACTTTAAGACAAGCAAATAGCTCATAATGTTCTTACAATAATATATTAGTTTAAACTATATCATGACTAATGTCCTTGTCCATGGCATTTCATGGGCTTAGATTGGATCAAAATGGAACAACTTCACTGCGACGGAAGAAGAGGCCAGATTGATTGTCATCTGGAAGCAAGGCCACCCTCACAATACTTTCAGCACCCTCCTCCATAGTATAAATACCAGTGTTGAAGTTGAAATCAGTTTTCACGTAACCTGGGCACACAGAATTAATGCAGAAAGAAGGGTACTTCTTGGCGAGAATTCTTGTATAGGCATTAAGGGAAGCTTTGGAGACTGTATAAGCAGATGTGGCAGTAGGCCAGCCTTTGGTTTCAAGTGGACCCTCTTCAAAATCTGCAAGAAACTGCTTTAAAACCTCTTCCACTTTCTCCTCTGTTAGATTCTCAGCATCACTAAGTACTGCTTTACCCCACCCATTTGGAAATTCCTACATTAACATGTATAACAAAACCCATTACTCAGCGTCATCAATAAATAAGAATTTAATTGCATATGCAAATCACGATAGCATTTATTTACTTCAATAGTAGTATTAAATTCAACAAAAGCCAACTTCTTGTTTTTCCAATTAAAATTTTGTTGTAGGAACATGTAGCTTCTATGCATACCTTCAAACTCCCAGCGGAGGAGGAAACATTAACAATCATTGGTGAGTCTGACAATTGCAGAAGAGGAATTAGACCTTCACACAATGCTTTGGGACCATAGTAGTTTGTTTTGATACAAGCTTCCGCAAGCTCATAACTTCCAGTTACTATTTTGCTCAAATCAAAAGCCTCTCCTCTTGCCTGCAGCCCATGATATGAAATGTTAGACCAAAAGAAATGGTACATCAATTAAGTTGACAGCCTTTAATTTAAATTATTGAAGTCAATACTCACAATTCTTGTTGCAAAGTCACCTTGAGAGTTTACTGCGAGCAGAGCATCTTGATCAATAATTAATCCAAAAATCCCTGCATTATTTACCTACATGAAGTTCAAACGTTTGTTATCATCTTCATATATTTCAGTAGGTATGTTCCAATGATGGAAATGAGAACAAAAAAGTAGACTACATAATAGAATAAGAAGAACCTGTAAAGTGATTCATACCAAAATATCAAGTTTTCCAAACTTGGTTTTGATGAAATCTGCAAGGGATGGAACACTAGCAGAAGGGTTAGTCACATCAAGCTGATGAAAGAACACTTCGCCGGAAACACCAGACTCTGACTTTAATTTCTCAACAGCTTCAAGGCCCCTCTTCTCATCTCTTGCAGTTAAAACAACGGTAATTCCATTGGAAGCCAATTGCTTGCATATCTGAAAACCAATCCCTTTGTTTCCTCCTGTTACCACTGCATACCTGCAATTGCAAATTATTAGCCGAAGAATTTCATGCTTCAGAAACATGATATTACAAAGAAGAAATTGAACTAAATCAAATTAGTTGAATAAAAGGGTCACCTTTTTGTTGCTTCTGCCATTGTTGAAGGAAGGAGGTCACTCACTAGAGAAAGCACAAGGGTGATTTTAGTTGCTGTGATTTGCTGCCTTGGTAGAGAAATTTTCCAAAAATTGCAGCTAAGTCTTAAATTAATAACTTCTACTATTAAACCAAAAATCATTTTAGGATTTGACTATTATTCGGATAAGCTCTTAGCTTTTTTTTCTCATAATATTGGTCAGAATAATCTGTATTCTTTTCATCATTTAATACTCATTTGATACAATTTTAGTCGTCATGAGGTCAAATACAAACTTTTTGCCTCAAACTAAAATACCATACAATGTAAATAATTTGGGATCCTTTTTTTATTAAAGAGCCGTTATTTTAAATTCCTTAGGTTAAACTATGTACTAAAAGTATGAGTAGAAAGAGGGGTTTTGAAATTAATTTTTCTCTAAATTTATATTTTTCAATAGTAATGCCTTAAATTAATTTTTTTTTATTACTGATGCTTGTTGAATAATACATTGAACTTTGCCTATTAATACATGGGACAAACCAAAAGTCATGATAGAATTTGACTATTATTCGGATAAGGACGTAACCTATTTTATCAGCGATGAAATATTGACCAGAATACTCTATATTGTTTTCATCATCCAATACGCCAGCAAGACATCATCAATACTGTGCCTTTAAATTTCCTTCAAATTTGAACTATAGCCCTCTCTTTACCAAATCAAAAAAAAAAAAAAAAAATGCCTTGCTTACGTTACATGACACATTAAGAGTGCGTTTGTATTAATTTTTTTTAGAATAATTTTTAAACAGACTAGCTTATATAAAAAATAATAATTTTGATAAAATGATAATGTTTAAAAAAATGTTACTGAAATAGTTTTTTTTATAGTCAAATGGCAAAAGTTGAATTAATTTTTATAATAATTGCATAAAAAAACAAATGAGAATATGAGAAAAAAAAAGGGCGAAAGAGAAAAAAAAATGAGAGAGGAGAGAGAAAAAGCATAAACAACTAGTTTATTTAAAACTTGAGGTTTTGACCTTCAAAGGCTAAAACCAATTATTAACTATTTACATATTTTCTTTTTAAAACATATGTGTGGGCCAAAACTTAAATTTCAAAAACTCACCCAAACACACACTACAAGTCATTCTTTACAGTGGGGTGCACGTCACATAGATACTTTTTTTTTTTTTTGCCAAAACGTCACATAGATACTTTAAAACACGTAAAGTGCTCATATTATTATTGGTCATATCAGTCACAAATCCAGGACACACAGTTTATGTGGGGATTGTATCATGTCGTTGCCCATTCTATCATTGGCCTCTCTCTTACCCAAATATATACCATTGTGGGTGTAAAATATGGGTGGTTTAAATTTTTTTTTTAAAAAATATTCAGTGTCTTTAAGTATTTTTTAAGTAGCATCCAGTATCATAAAATACTTTTTTGTGTAGTCTGTGATATAAAATATTTTTCAGTAGTTTTTATTAATTGGGAAGCTACCCCTAAAGTATTTTTTCAGTAACACTATATTTCTTAAATTAACTCTTCATTCATATATATTACGTGTTAGTGAAAAAATACTTTAAGGTTTAGCTTGTCAGATACTGGATGCTACTGAAAAAAATATTTTGTGTGTTTGGGCATCCGTTAAGGGTGGCAAATCGGACATTTATCAACAATTTCAGACGTTTGCTATTCCCTCAACTTATTCACATGTTTGAAAAAGAGATAAAGTAATTGAACTTATTTGTAATTAGATACTTAGTCCTATAAGCACCAATTTGGTGCTTATTCCAAAAACGGATGTTTTGGTTCCTTTTTTTTTTTTTTCTCTGTCTTATGGACTACATAATATAATAAAATAAAATATATGATATGATATAATTAAGAAATTTATTTTACTTCCTTAATTTCTTTTAAAAAATTAACTATGTTTTATAATTATGACGGGAGGCAGTATAAATATCATAATATATTTTCATATAATATATATTCCATTTGGTCTTAATTATAAAACTTAGTTGACTTTTTTAGAGAATCTTGATAAAACTAATTACATTACTTTAAAGTATTACAATTTATCATTTTTCCTCAAACTATTTTATTTAACTTATAAACCAATATATAATATAATAAATCACAACATATAATAAAATTTATATCATTTTCAATTATTTCCCATCAAAAGTTAATTTTCAATATATCATCCAAACAAATTTTACTTTTACATAAGTGGCTATTATACCATCAATCTAAACATTATCACATTACATAATTTGACTTATATCTAATTTGATTTATCCATAAGTTCAATTATAAATAAGTCACTTATCACACCATTATTCCAAACGCACCCTTTGTCACAGATTGTACAAAAAAATATTTTATAATACTGGGTGCTACTAAAAAAATACTTGAGGGCATTGAATGTTATTTAAAAAAAATTAAATCACACTCACATTTTATACTAAAAACTACCTAAAAAATACACTAAAATAGTGTAATTTGAAGCCATAGAGAGGATAAAGATGGAAAGGGCTTAGGATGGGAGCCACTTCCATTCATGTGTGCATGAGGGAACATAGTAGCTTGTAATCTAGAGTAGGAATTTACAAATGCTTTTTACCACTCTATAAGCTAAAGCAAAAGTAGCCTATATATCCTGTTCAGTAACCTTTTTGTTGTCTGTGATTGTTGAAGGAAGAACACCAGCTCCTTGAAAGGGTGAAGAAGACATCTGTAATAATTTTGAAATTGGAACAAAATAATCACTTAGCTCTTCATTAATATTTTAATTAGTTGTTGTGGATATGTCACAAAAATAAATGGTAGCCTAATGGAATCTATGTTGCTCTTTATATTTCTGTCTTGGGTTCAAATCCTTCCTCTCTCTCCGAAGTATATTTTATTTTGTCATTAAATAGTGGTATTGCCACTTTGCCCTTCTTTCAATTAAAAAAAATGAAAATAAGAGTAAAATACTTTGACCTCTCTTACCTTTTCCCTTAATTATATGAATCTTCCTTCTATACTAAAAACATACACTTAAGTCCAAACTGTTAACATCATTAAGAACTTTCATGTTTAATTAAATTTTATATTAAAATAAATTTTATTTACTAATTCACCTTTCATCATTACTCATTTCCTAATTTTTGTTGAGATTGTGAGATTAATTTAAGAGTTTTTTCTTTAATTTATTTTTTACTTTTGCAAATAGTTATCTATTAATTTTTATTCATATTAAGATAAAGGCCTAATTAATTTAATTAAAGAAGACATAGAAAACTTAATTAAAAGTAATGATTAATTCTTTTAATATATTCATACTTAAATAAACAAATTCATAAATTTTTTGCAAAAATATTATTTAAGAAATTAAAATTTAAAATTAATATAAGTTATATAATAGCTCAAATTTACATTATTAATAACAAATGATGAATATAAATATGCCTTTAAAATATGTTTTCAATCATTGAGTCATGGTAAAAAAAAGAAAAGAAAAGAAATATGTTTTTACTAATTGGAAAGAATAATAAATAGATAAGTTTCCGATAATTATGATAAAAATTAAAACAATTAAAATTTAATGATACAATAAAAATTAATAAATTTTACAATATATTAGAAATTTTGAAAAACACAGACACATATTTTAGAATTATTTTTTGTTCTCATAGAAAATTATTTTTATGCAAATATAAATGTTTATTCATTTATTGAAAGAGGAGTATTTTGATCAAAACAAATGTTTACTAGTTAAACCTAATTTTCAACTAATGGTTGGGTAGATGGAAATAAAATCTAAAATATGTAAGGGAGATTTCTGTAACATATATTTTAATTTTAACGAAGGTACATATACGTTTTGAAAATAGAGGGGGTTTGGTGCAATTTAGGTAAAACAAAGGGGTAGTCAACGTATTTTACTCTAAAAATAAAAAACTACCATATTTTTTTCCCTCATACGATTAAATCTTAAAAGAAGAAAGGATCACAAGTCCAATGCCTTCTATCAAAATACAAATGTGGCCAAAACAGTATGCTTGTCGTGATTAGGAAATAACAGTCCTCTATGACTTGGAAAGCTATTACTACTGTTTGGGAAGATTTTATTTCAGGAGTTGGGCAGAAGATAAACAACGAGCTCACTACTAGTTTCTGGTGGGACTTGTGGACGCTATTAGTTGCTCCTTTCATCTCTTATGTCCAACAAAACAGTGTTGTTAATGGCAAAGATAAGGTCTGCGATCATCTAAACTCAGCGGGTACATGGAATGTTCAAAAATGGAGAGGAGTCCTACCTCAATGGGTGATCATAACTCTATCCAAGATAAAACCCCCGACAAATGAATATCCTGACAGATTTGCATGGAGAGGTGCAAAAGACGAGCAATTTTTGGTCAAATATGCTTATGAGTATCTCTCCAAGAGGAGGGACGAGGAATCTCACACTGTATGGGAGAATCTTTGGCAATGGCGAGTCCCGGAAAAGATCAAATTCTTTATGTGGCAATCCACCCACGAAAGACTTATCACAAATTCTATTAGGTTTATTAGAGGAATTTCGCAAGTCAAAGAGTGTCCCTTCCAATGCCAACAAGAAAAGACTGTGAGCCACATCCTTCGAGACTATGAAAAAGCATGAGAGGTATGGCATCATATCTTAAATCCTAATTTTTTCTCTGGTAACTTGCAGGTGTGGATTCGGTGGAACTATAGCCATTCCCCAAGACGTGACCGCTTCAATTCTTACACGTGGGGAAGAGTTTTTAGCTTGGTATGATGGTTGCTATGGACCGCTAGATGCAAATTTGTGTTTGAAGGGAAAGGCACAACAACCAAAGACAATTTACATCACCTATCTCAGAGTCTATTTGAAAGTGCATCGACACAATAGCTAAGACACAAGGTCATTCAGTTTCAACATCATCAGGATCGACGTTGGATCCCTCCTCCCAATGATACGGTTCGCATTGATGTGGATGGCTCAGTTAGACAGGATCAAAGGGCGGCTTGCGGCGAAGTCCTAAGAGATGCTTCGTGCACTTGGCTAATGGGATTCCAAAAGGCTATTGGCATCTGCTCAACCACAGAAGCGGAGCTTCAGGCCATTAAGACAGGTCTTGAGGCCGCCAAGAGTTTACAATTGGAGAAAATTCATATGTACTCTGACTCGCTGGATGTTATAAACATTCTCATGCGAGACTCTACAATAGATCACCCTCTTAGAAATTTGGTGGTGGAGACAAGGGATCTTCTATTTGACACTTGGCAGGTTAAACTCCAGTATTCTCACAGAGACACTCTTCGTTGTGCGGACTACATGGCTCGGGAAGGCCATTCTGACGATTTTCAGATATATTTATGGTCTCAACCTCCGCAAGGTTGTGTTTTACTATTGGATGAGGATAGGCAGTTGAATGCTGCCAGTATGGCCTCTATATGAAGGCCATCTAGGTGACTGTGTTTACCTCTCTCAAGCCTTAGCTTGCCTTGTAATAAAAAAAAAAGGGACCATCTAATTCGATAACAGCATCCGTTGCTTTAAAAACAAGACAAAGGCATAAAGGTGGAAGGAAGGAGTTACGTTACCAAAAAGAAATAGAAGCTCCTTTGCTTCTGTGCTCAACCCACTTTGGTGTGCTTTTGCTAGGCACACAAAATAAGGACCTTTCTACTTTGTTTACCTTTTTTTTTTAATATATAATGACAAGAATTGCACTTGAGAAATCGAGACAGCAAAAGCCGTGATTCTACTTCGTTTACTAGATCATATTTGTATATGCCAGGAGCTCCCTGTAATTCCTGTGAATCAAAACAAGTGTTGACCAAATTACACTAACTCAATTGAGACTAAAAATCAAAGAGAAAAATTGATGATTATCTCACTCATAAAAGTTGAACCAGCCATTTTTATAGAGTCATAATGCTAATAAAAAAGAATAAAAAATTTGTGTTAACATTAAAATTGAAAAAAAGTTAATTACATTGACTAAAAACTGTGTTATTTAGACCGCTAAATAATGCTTTAGTCGGGATATCTATCGCCTTAATAGGTTTAACTACTTCTCTTGTCGTAATCATAACATATTAACCTCAAAGCCTAACATATTAATTTCCAGGCTTCTAAGCTAACAGTGATGTGTAATATGTACGTAGTCCCACTAACGTGTTTACTATAACTCATTAAGTATGTCCTGGGAACCTTATCTTACACTTTTGCAGTGATATTATTAACGAATTGACTAAATTTGGGATTGTTATTTCACTTGTTTGATTTTCCCAACACATTAGCCATCCTCCTTTAGCGTATCAATAATACTTCGAGTTTGCTTCTGTAAGAACCTTAACACATGCATCGAGTTCCATAGTCTAAAGGGTTAACATTGTTTTGTCCAGACTTCAAGTTGGGCTCTACATAATACTTAAACTACTTGTCTGAACAAAATTAATTCACCTTGTTATCAACATGTTCCAACGTGTGCACTTGTGCACTCGTATTCTTTCTTCCAGAGCACAAATGCACATGTAACAGAATTGATTTAAGAACTATGGAAACTCGTGTATAATTAATTCAGAACATAATCTATAATAAAGTTTGGAAAGAACATAGACAAA
Organism: Acacia concinna; assembly: GCA_037177275.1. NCBI lineage: Eukaryota > Viridiplantae > Streptophyta > Magnoliopsida > Fabales > Fabaceae > Acacia > Acacia concinna. The sequence goes on along the minus strand of JBAGKO010000003.1, from coordinate 827,023 downwards.
TGATTGTCCATAAGTGTACAGACTTGAACTTGACATAACTACTTGTAAAATAGAGCACACAACACACACACACACGTTAATTATAAGAATTATATACGTTACAGAAGTGACAGGACATCAATCAACCGCAAATTTAGACTTGCATCCCGTTGTCTTTACCTTTGCTTGAGGTTGGACCTAGGAAGGTTAGCGACTTCGGAAGAATGAGATTATGAAAATCCCAGAAGCAACAGTCTTCCATATAAAACCATGGTAACTTGCTTTTACAGAAAGGCTTTGATGCCATTAAGGCTCAGAGTGTCATTGGTAGGTATGCATCCCCAAAACAACTCCTTTTTTTTTTTTTTTTTGCATATTGATTCAAATTTATCCCCTAATATATGTCAAGAATTTTCGTATATACAGTTTGATGAAATCCAGGCAAAAGACTCTTCCATTGTCTTCACAGCTTTCTGATACTTGTTCAACATTAGTGGAAGCTGCATTTTCTTGCGGCTGAAATTCTGCAATTCAAAAAGTGAACTAACATTTTAATTTTGTTTAAAATCTTAGATACAGTTTGATGAAATCCACATATCTATTTTTATTCCTTGGTGACTAGTGGACTCATCATAAACGGGTATCTCCCAATAGTGTCGCAACTTGTCAACTTCAAAACTACAACTTGTTAGTCACATTTTTTTTCCCTAATTAGATAGAGAGATTTGCATATAGTTGTGGATAAATTGGTTGATTATTACTGCTATACATATGCACGTACCTTGGTTTCTGAAGGAGTCACAAGCATGCTCTGACCATGGTAACATTGGTAATGAAGTAGCAATAAAATCAAGGTTCCTCAAGGATGCTTCTGAACAAGGATATACCAAGAGACCATTTATTAGTGTTCACTACTACACATGAATTTTTGCTTTGTGCTTAAATTAAAGTTTTGAAACCTTATTGGATTATTATTGTGATTGTTATCGTTCATGTCAGATCACTTATCTTGCTGTCATTATATGGCTGAAAATGAAGCTAGCTCAATTATGTTTCAAACTAACGGTATTATCTAAGATGCAAGGACAACTAGAAAAAGGAATACTTAATATAATTGCTGTAGAGTGTTTTGTGACGAATGTTCTACATAAGTAGTCCCCAATGATGTTTAGTTTATGTAGAGATGAAATTAGTTACTATGGAAAAAATAACAACATAAAAGAGCACATGGAAATTGGTTACTATGAAATTAGCATTGGCAAATGTGATGTGAGGTGTACCTTATGATCACTGGAAATCCCAGAATCATGCGTCAAGGAAAAGTGATCATACAGAGTTCTGCAAATAATGTTTAGTTTACTATAGAAATCAACTGATGGAAACTATTCGACAAATAGAAACAATGAACTCAAACTGCAAGCCAAAGTCCAGTTGTGAGTATATTTGACTTATAAAGTGATACAAACAAAAATATTACTTGTGGGTAAATTAATTTATGTGCTTTGTAGTATTGACTTCTTTTGACCGATATGATAATGCAATTAAGTATGAATTATATAAGTTAAAGTTAATCGAAAAAGAAAGGCCTACAAGATCATTACCATCATTTTTAGTGTATTTTGAATTCAAATCATCATCATCATCATCATCATAATCATCAGAAGCATTAGCAGCAGAGATATCTGCAATTTCATGACAAGTGCGCGCGAATTACAAAAGGATGAGGAAAAGACAACTGCTATAATGAATACATAATTTCGAGAATAAATCAGTTCTGTAAAAGTCAAGGTAGTGATAGAGGAAAAGCATACGCTTAAGTTGGTCACTCCAAGGGGAATATCGAAAACGATTATTATACAATAATGTTTTTAGTCATTTCCAATTGGACCTTATGATCATACAATAATGTTTATTTTTAGTATAGAAATCAACTAATGGAAACTATTAAGCAAATAGAAACAATGAATTCAAACTAAAAAAATAAGTCCAATTGTACATATTTAACTTAATTATAAAGTCTAACAAACAAAAATATTACTTGTGGGGCTACTTATATGTTTTGTAGTACTGACGTGTGTTCGTACAAACTTCAGCAAATTATGTTTAGTTTACACACCTCATACAGAACAGAAACGAATAGAAACATGTGTCGATGACATGAGACCATACAAAGTTTAACAACGAAATGCTATCATATTAATATATAATTTGAAGAATAATGCAGTTTTAACTCGTAAAATTCAGAGTAGTGATAGAGGAAGAGCATAAGCTTACCCCAAGTGGAATCTTGATGAGGATTTGTAAATAAGATATCTTCCATCTCAGAGAGTTGTTTGATTACATACATCCCGCTCTCTTCTATAACCCCGTCTTCACCCTTTACTAAAAATACTGTTAGAAAAACCTGTACATGACACCACTGATGTGTCTGACGATGTCGTTTGCTCTCAAAACTAGGTATACCACTGAGCGCCTCTGTTAGATTGAACACAACCAAATGATCTTCATCAAAATTTAGTACATCATTACCAATACAATGTCTTAATCCATGAATCCATTGTTTGTGATTGATGTACACCTCCACACGCCTACCTTGAAATGGCTGACGAACACGATAACATAAGCACAGATGTGGGAAGAAGTTTCGAAACCAAAAGGAAATAGAACCTCCTTTGCTTCTATGATCAAACCACTTTGGTATGCTTCTACTCGGCACCCATAATAATTGCACATGTCTTCTTGAATTATAATTGTATCTGCTTGGATCCCCATGCAATTCCTGTGAATCAAAACAAGTGTTTGTCAAAATACACAAACTCAATTGATAGATATATGTAGTGAATATCATAAGGACTATAACAATCAAAGAGATAGAGAAATTGATGATTACCTCACTCAATAAGAAGCTTTTCGACTCTAAACTCAATGACACACAGTTTATCACTTCTAAACGTCTTATGAGTGGTGGAATCCCTTCAACTTCTCTCAGATGCCTGCACTCATTTAATATAAGTTTCTTCAAAAAATGACATTCTTTCATCCATGCCGGCAAAATTGTGAAATCACTACCCGACAAGTCCAACTCCACCACACTCATAAATCGACTAACATTAGTTCTAAGGAGATCATCTGATATATCACATCTTGGGAACTCAAACCACGCACATTTGAGATATTGCTTGGACCAAATTTCTTGTTCTTGTGCTTCCTCCGAATTACAAGATATCATTGCCTTTCCATGACAAGTGACTTGAATAAACTCTATTTTCGGCAATTGAAAAATGTTATTTGGAATCTCAATGGCTCGCTCATTGTCTCTAATAAAAAAACACGTAAGCTCGGAGAGATTACAAATCGACCAAGGCAATTTTTCTATTCCTGTTTTAGTTAAACATACCTGTTTTATTTTCCCCTTTTCAAGTATTTCTGGAAAGTACTTCAGACTTGAGCAGTTTTTAAGATAGAGTTCTCTAAGAGAGGGTAATTTTATGGCACATGGAAATGTCTTAAGCCGGATACAACTTCCTACATACAAAGTCTCAAGTTTTGGTAAATAGCCATTTGAAGCATGAATTCCAATCAAATTCTTGCAATCCAGAACCACTAATTCCTTCAAATTTCTGAGATTCGTTAGATCAGGTATCTCTTTAACATCACAACCTCCAAGTTTCAAACTGCCCAAATTGTTCGAAGTCTGCAATAATCAAATCCATCTAAAAAGTTCATTTAAAAAACAAATTAAACAAATTATCAAGTACAAGATAGCTAACTAGAAATGCTTATAAGATAGGGATCTTGCCTTAATTGTTGTTTTCAACGAACTTAAACGACTATACCCAATGTCGAGCACAACAAGCTTTTTTGGACAAAAATTAGGAGGCAAATTATGCCCTCTCCACTTCAACACTTTTAAGCTCTTATCAGGAAGATATTTGGGATCTTCTGAAAATTTCATGTTCTTAAAACTGAGAATTTTTAACTCTTGCATACTCTTGAAACTTTCTCCGTCCCAATTTACTTCTATGCATTCCCTCGAATAGTCTTGAATTATCATCTTAACTTTATTTGTGCCCTTTCAAGTGAATAATAAATGAAAGCCGTTAAGAAAATATTAGAAATTTGAAGCATATATAATAATAGATAGAAAACTTCTCAAAAAATTTGAAATAGTGACATAGTCTGGCATATACAACCCCCAACCCAATAATTGGACCAAAAATATCTTCAACTCAGCCTCAACATATATAAGCATATAAACCTCTTAACAATCGAACCTTGACTTGAGTCAGTGAGTTAATGGCTTTGTTTATTACAAATATCTTAAATTATCTCAAAAGGATTTAATCATTAATTGCTATTAATCAGAATATTGATTTGAATGCACTACTCTAGGAATTTGCTAAGTGTAACACCTTAAACTTAGACCGTCTTTAGGTCACTTAACGTCCATAAGTAATTTACTAATTGTGGAAAATACGTAGAAATTTGAACTTTTGTTTTTCTTTTGTTTCCGATGTACCTTTATTTTCCAAATGATATTTATGG
>JBAGKO010000003.1:782469-795535 GCA_037177275.1 Acacia concinna | reverse complement strand
GTTTCCATCCTTGTCCACCTGATGGAATAGGCTCTCTTTGTAAATGTTCTTCTTCAGCAAGAACTCATACACATGAGTTTCCCTGTGTTCTACTGCTAATAACACCATGTTCTTCTTATCTTCATTCAAATCATGAATGGCCACAGGAAATAACTCCACGATTTTCTCTATTATTTCTATCACACCATTCTTTGAAGCCACTAATATAGGAGTTTCTGTTGTCATCATTTTATGAAGTTGCTCACCTTCTGCACAGTTTAAATGTCAAACATATATTTATCAATTACGTACAATATAATCATCTAATGCTTTTTGTGACAACGCATATACATCATATAATGTTAGTCTTTACCATTGACATTGGTGCTGCTGGTAGGTTTGACTAATGGGGTACTATAGCCTTCTTCTTCATGGGGTTTTCTCCCATCAACCTCGTACTGATACGAGGAAGCGCAATCCAGAAGTAGCTTCACTATCTGAATAGACCATGTATGAGTCTCCTTTTTCCGATATATCTTCTTCAATTCCTCATGTCCTGGAAAAAATTCAAATGTATAATAAGCATCAACAACAACAATATAATAAAGGCTTAATTACATTAGGTGGGGTTGACTACATGAGTCGCACAATGCCGTTGTGCTCTGCCGAAAATAAAATGTATCATAAGCATTCAAATATAAATTATAAAGTGTCTCCTGCTAATCATATTGTTGGATATTGTTTCAAGATTATTTAGATTAAGTAATATTAGATTTGATTATTTAATATTTAAGATTAGATTTGGATTTTATCTTAATGAATTTGGTTTATTTAAGGTTAGATTTATATTTAAATTAGACCCTAGGTTTTCCTATATAAAGGTATTTAAGGTTTGATAATAATCTTTCAAAAAATTTTATTCCCTCTACATTCATATATGATCCATTAAATTTCATTATGGTATCAGAGCCAGGTTTAATGATTTGATAGCCAAGTTCGATGGTTCGATTTATTTAAGAGCTTAATATAACACGAGAGAGATTCTTTCTAGGTGTCTTTCGTTATGCAAGAAGGTTTCAATTTGTTCGAAACTCAATATGTAGAGTTCGAATGGTTTTGTTCAATTTTGATGGTTTGATGATTTGAGAGCTCAATTGTGAGCTAAAATACCACAACAACTCAATATGTAGAATTCTATTTGTTTGATTTGAGAGCTCAATTTGTGAGCAGTGCATTGTAGCATGAGATTCTTTTTGGATGTCTTATGCTACGCAAGAAGGGCTTTTGAGATTTAAAACGAGTACAAGCTCGAGGATTGGGGCCTCTGACACTCAAAAAGGAGTACAAGCCTATATGAGGGATATCAATTTGCACAATAACATGATCGTAGATTTCCTGTGCATGATATATGTTAGTTTGAGCAAGAGAGACCATTGCAAGCATCTTCTTAAAGTCATGGTAATAGTGTGGGATGCGATCAATTTAATGAACAATAGTAAGATTGTTTGACAAAGCAAAAAGGTGAAAAAACATGATGATTAAGGAAGGTTTTGCAAAGGCTCATTTGATCTTTAAAGAATCCCATTTGCAGTGATTTCTAAATGAGGAGTGTTGGATATTGTTTTAAGATGATTTAGATTAAGTATTATTATATTTAATTATTTAATATTTAAGATTAGATTTATATTTTATCTTAATTAATTTGGTTTATTTATGGTTAGATTTAGTTTTTAATTAGACCCTATGTTTGCCTATATAAACATCTATATGTACATGATTTTACTTAATATTTTATAATAATATTTGAGAGTTTCTTTTTCCTTCTACATTCATATATATATATATATATGTATGTATGATCCTTCCTATGTTTATTTAGTATAAAATGTGTCAAAACATAAATAAGCATATATACCTTTCCCCCAAAAGATCAGATGTAGGAGATAAAAGAACTTGATGAAATGGCAACAGGTTCTGTAATTAGCCGGAAACAACGCATTTGCCTGATCTATGTCCACTTGTGATCCTAATAAAACAATGGTATGAGATTTTTTACTAGTATTCACATATGTAAATTTAATTAGTGCTAAAATATAAAAGATCTCTCACCTCCCGCACGCACTTCGGGATTCTCAGCATCTTGTTCAACAGGTTTGGACAATCTTTCTTCTTGGACATCAGGATTCCTCAATACTTCAAATAGAAAACATATATATGCTGTAATTTAAGTCGCAATTATATGCAAACAAGATCTTAACTAGGGCATGGTAGGACAATTTTTTATATAGACGATGTGACATTGGAATGTAAATTTATGTACATACCAGTAGTGACCGCTTTTCTTATTAGCCGGGAAAAATCCCACAACGTATTGTAGTTGGGAGGATAATAATGGCTGTCACTGTCCTTGTCTGCATGTGGGTGTGTCATCTGATGTTCATGACGTGCTAGATTTTCTGGCTTAAGCTTATCAATATGTATACCTTCAAGGCAGACAGACAGACAAAACATGGTACGCATATAGTATAAAGATCATGCCGATAAAGCAATGAATCAAATAGGCCTTTTTTCTTAGTTAAAACTAAGCATGCATGAAGAATGACTCTGATCAAATGCTTACGACGTACAGCGATAAATGATGGTTTCCATCCGTCCAAGGCGGCTTCCGCTTTTGAAATCACAAGGCTTTGATGCCAGTAAATGCAGAGGAGACAAGCCTTCCTCGTTCACCAAATTCGCAAGGTCCTTATACAGATGAATTATCTGAAATGCAAGATCTATATATATATACCAAATAGCATTAATTTAAGGATGTTATAGTTGACTAGAATAAACAATTAATATAATGGAGAGGGTAGCTTTATATGTGGTGCCGGAAAGAGTTGAGAAAGAAAGAAAGAATGAATGAATTTATACGTACCAAAGTAATTACCCTTGATAGCGCAGTGAAGGATAGTGTCACCATTGTTCCTTCGGCAGTTATCATAGAAGGGAGGAATAGTAGCACTCATGTTAGGGTTTCGGATGCAATGAAGACAAAGAAAGGCATTCTTTCTGCCATGGAGAGCGGCCAAAAAGAGAGGCGTCTCACCGTCATTGTTACGATCATCTACCAAGGCTTGGTTTTCGCTCGCAAGGACGCGACATATAGTAGCATTGCCCATGGAAGCCGCTAGATGCAAGGCTGTGTTGTTTCTTTCATTAGGAGTTCGTAGAGCCTGTATGATGAATTTGTCTTTATTATCAGCTTGTATCTGCGATATGAGGTGGAGCATCTGCTTCACCACCTTCTCCTTCCCTTCAGAGACTGCTATGTGCAGCACAGTGTTACCTGAACGAGTGATTCTGGCCCTGTGAAGACTCGCATCTTGCTTGCACATTTTAATGACCTCGTCCCATTCCCCTTTCATGGCACATGAGAATAGTTTATTCTTGTTCTCCATGGCTTTTGCTTCTTAATTTTGTTTCCGCTTGAGTGATAGCTAATTAATTACCATCCAGTCATAGCTCGGTTAAATACTCATCAAGCTTGGTGATGATCTTCTGTATTGGCCAGAGTTTGCTCGCTTTACAAGTTATTCCCCAAACATAGGGCTCCACTCCCGCCGTACGGAAAAAAGAAAAAGAAGAACACTACTGTACATGCCAGGATTAGAAAGAAAAAACCTACTATGTACCTAACTATTTTGTCAATTAATATCCATTTGTGCGGTGAGAATTCAAAAAACAAAAAACAAAAAGAATAATCATGTAATTCACAAAAACCAACATGGTTATGCTTTATTGTTTTAGGTGCTTGGTGGTGGAAGAGCAATTGTGAATAACACGAGTTATTAGTAAAGAAAAGTGAGAGATAGAGCACGTAAAGTATAGTAATTAGTTATTAAATGAATAGCTTTTGGAAATTAACTCATAAAGTTTTATTATTATTTAGTAATTAAGAGTTGAGAAGCAACCTTAGGCTTTGCTGCAAAAAGCAAAAGTCGGTTAATCAATCGTGCTTTACGTCTTTGCTCTACCATTCCTCCAATTTAAAGTTTAATTAAACCCTCACCTTTTTAAACATAAATTTTGCCTTTTTGTGGTGATCTACGCATAATTGAACTTGCTGGGTTTTAAGCAACTCTAACTCATTCTATTGGCGACTTGGCTGTCACGTTATTCTAATTAATTAAGTTGCAGGTCGTCAACTCATCTGCATCTTCATTTGCATTTGGATTTCTTAATATAATAATAACTTTATTTCAAATCTTGCAAAACCTCACTGTCACTTGAATTTAAAAAACTATATATTAGCTACTTGTTGGCGTTTGAGACCTCATAATAAGTTTGAAATGCAAAAATTTATATAGCTCTAAAAATATTGATATTATAATTATACGGATTAATTTTTATTTGTCACCTAACTTTTAGATTAATTTTTATTGTTATGAATATATTACTCCTATAAAATTAAAGGTTAGTAACACTTTTTGAATAACCACGTTAATCTTCTTCTTTTTTTAATGTATGTACCACATATGGCTTTACCTCCTAGCATAGGTGTCTTCTCTACAACAAAACTCGTAGCCCAACAGGATCTAGTGAAACCTTACACCAAAATTTGGTTTACCTAGCCATTAATATGATTAATCCAAAAAATATCATACACCAAAATACATAAAAAATTTAAGGTTAAAATGCAAAAATACCTATACACTTTTCCCATGTGCACATTTAGCATCATATACATTACTTGGGTACAAAAATGCCCTTGAACATCTCAATTGGGCGAAAATACCAAGCCCTTTAACCAAGTCAAACGTCCGTAACTTTTGGTATTGTGAGCTCCACACTAACTATTTTTAAGGGTGGGGTGCAAAATTATTACCTATATACTTTTTTTTTCAAATGTGCATCTAGCACTATATATGCACATTTATTGAGTGTAAAAATAGACAGCAACTTCTTCAAACAGAGCAAAAATGTCATATCAAAGGTAACCAACTTTAACGACCATATAAGCCTGTTAACACTAATTGATCCATTTTTGCATTCGCTAATTGAGAAAAGAAACAAGGAAGATAGTCTTTGCCTATTAACATGGTAAGAAACCCATCTAATGGGTTTGAATTTGATTCTAAAGCCTAGTGAGTTAGATGGTCTACTATAGTGTTGACTTAAATAATGGAAATCTCAGTCTCAACTTAGGAGATCCAGGGTTTAATTTCTAAGATTTTTTACTTATCTACGTGAAGAGAGTCGATCGTCTCCCTCCTTTACTAGCGTGATCACATCGTATGATCCCGATTTAACAATAATCTTCAGACAACCAAAGCAAGAACCAAAACAATAATCTAGTAGCGTTAGGAGAGAAGAGAGAGAGTGAGGAAGGGTGAGTGAGAGGAGAGAGAATTGACAGTTATGAGAGAACATGAAGGAAGGAGGGATTGACATGTGGATATGTGTGGGCCTACCAAGACAAAAAACAGTGTCCGTTTAAGCTATCAACGAATATGGTTTTTCCCGCTTTGTTTGAAGAGGTTGGTGTGTATTTTTACATTTAAGAAATATATATATGGTGCCAGATACATATTTAATAAAATTATATAAGTAATTTTGTATTTTACATATTTGATAAAAGTACATAAGCATTTTTGCATTTTACTAGATTGACACCTGCACAACAATGTGGGGTCCACATCTAAAACTAATCGCAATTAGCTCAAGCAAATTTTTTTGCAACATTTTATGATTTTTATAGATATTTTTACACTAAAAAAATGTATATGGTGCCAAGTGCACATTTAGAAAAAATTACAGGCATTTTTTTCCCTTAATCCAAAACTTACATTAATATATTTTATATGTTCCCGTTCTTAAAGTTTGGAACAAATGTATACTCTTAGAAATTCATTTTTTGCGGAATGATTAATTAAAAATGAAGGAAAATTTGTATTCTGTCCAAACGGCTTCATATAACACACACACGCAATGATCAGTAAAAGGACAAAGTTTGCCGGCTAAACACTTTCCAAAGGTGTGGAATATATAGCTAATGAGATCAGTATGGACAGTTGATATTTGAGTTTTTTAAAAGTTATGATTTTCTATATAAAAAATCATTTTTTGAAAATAAAACAGTAATAGTTAAGATGTTATCTTTATTTTAGATTGTATACCTAAAAAAACATAGACTTTAAAAAAAACAAGTATGGACCATACACACTTTGCTTAGCAGTGAAACCGATTCTACACCAAAATATATTAACGTACAACATGACAGGCATAAGAGAGAAGACAACAGCATTAAAAGACCTTAATTTCAAACAAAAGCACAAACATTATTATTCTTAATTACTTGAAAAATAATTGCACATACCTACGTAACAGAACAGAATAAAAGCTTAGTCACTGATCGCTCCTTATCAAACAGGAGACCAGCAACTTCATCAACAGTTGATTTCATTAAATTGAAAGTGTTGAAATAGTAAGTATACATATAAATGTAACAAATCAGAATCCCCATTGAAGATAGTTAGTTCATGGACAGGTGGTGACGTTGTGGAACACGAACAAAGGTAGTTCTTAAAAAATCAAAGTAGAGTGGAAACTGTGACAAGACAAAAAAGGTGACCAAGAGGCAAGTGAGGGCATAGAGAGTAAACCCAGCATGGTGAAGTCGATGCTTGAGGACGAAGAAATGTCCTGCACAGAACGAGACCAACATGGAAGTAATCGACATGAGCAGTAAAGTCAAACCTACGAGTAACTTTATGGGCAGGTTTCTGTAAAAATCTTGCACTTGAAATCGAGAAGTAAGTAATGATAGGAATGTCACCACCGACATGACGGAGCAGCACAGGGCTACGAGTGATGAAGTGGCAAACACATTGAATGCTGTTTCATTTTCCAGCGTCGGATAGCCGGAATTTTGATTGACGCCGCCGGGCACGGTGGTTGATGTGGCGAAGGCCACTGTAGCAACTAGTGCAGCCACAACTGAGCATGATTCTGAGGTTTTCCTTATACAGTCGCCACCACTTTTGACAAGCTCACTGTGAGTTCTTGTGAAGATTTCATCTGGAGTTTCGTGGTTATAGTTGTATGGACGTACAAAACCAGCTGGCATTGACTGTTTCACAAACTGTATCTCCAACATTCACAGGTAACTCGGAATTAATTCTATTAACCAGATGGGGGAAAAACCGAAAAAGTATCAAGGCGAGTGTGCGCGCGCGCGTAATTCTCATTCTTTGAAGGTTTTTTATGTTAGTAAACTTTGGTTTTCTCTTCATATATTAGACAAAATTTACGAGGAGAAAATTTTCTGGTTTACCACATCATTTATGATATAACTAATTAAAATACAATAATTTAGACAATACTAATTTTAATTGGTTGCTCATATAATTCACATTATGTGTTTCTCTTAAAAAAACTAAATCCCACAATTAAGATTTTATAAATAATGGAAAAGTAATGGGGGAATTTCAAAAAAGAGACCAAGGAAATAGGAAAATTCCATATTAGAGTTGCGAAATGCGGAAATTCCATATCAGACATTTTGTACGTTTTTGTGAAATTACAAAAATGCCACTAGATTTTAACAACACGAGTATCTTAATTCACAACAAGAGTATATCAGTTGGAGATTTATATTCACAAGCTCGTCGCCGTTGAAACATTTGGTGGTCAGATCCATTAGTGGGTGCTTGATCTGTGGTCACCAGAACATTTCAGAAAAGCGGGAGCTTCTCTGAGGATCAGTCTTGGTTTAAGTACAAAGTCACTGCACACGGCGATGACCAGGTTCCCCAGCGAGCTGAAAGTCGAAGGGAAAGAGAGATGAGGGAGAGCAATAGAGAGCGCAGTAAAGAAAGATTAAGAGACCGGTCGCCGATAATCATAAGTGAAGGTGATTATAGAAGACTACCATAAGATTGTCTGATTGAATCTCAAGATGGGATGAGCAGGGAGAAATTACAAGAATCAACCAACTGGCTGGAATCTATTGTACCTGAAACTGTAGAGTTAGGATTAAAGCCAAAGGAGAGGTGTGAGCAGGAGGAGAGAGGAAAAATGCAACGGCTGGAAGGGATTTTCTCAGGGAAAGAAATGCTAGCTAGAAGAGAGGAGGAATGGATGCAAAAAGAGAAAGATATAGTGAAACCATCACAAACCCAAGGTGTGAGCTTGTCATACAGAGATATTCTTAAGCCTAAAACAAGTGTTGAATTAGCAATGGATGGTGAGAGAAAAAACGAGCAGCCCTGGGATGGAAACTTATACTCAATAAATGAGCAGGAGATGTTGGAGGGGTTAAGGTAACGGACTCGATAACTGGTCTTGTGATCGAGTTCTCGGAGGAAGAAAAGAGAAGGTTGGAGAAGCGCTGGTCAAAGTCGTTGATTATAAAACTTCTCGGTGGCTCATTAAGTTTCATGCCAATGAGAAAAAGAGTGCAAAGCATGTGGGGAAGGATGGGGAAAGTGGAGCTATTAGATATTGGAAATGGATTTATGATTGCGTCATTCAGTGACAAAGAAGACTATGAGTTTGCTCTGGATGGGGGACCATGGTTAATCCAAAATCATTATTTCACTGTCCAGACATGGAAACGTAATTTTAACCCATGGAGTGAGAAAATAAAGAATGTAGCTATTTGGGTCAGATTACCAGGGCTGCCTGGGGATTATTATGATAAAAAATTCTTCTATAATCTAGGTAGTAAGATTGGAAAAGCTATTAGAGTAGATGAAATGACATTGTTGAGAGCCAGAACTATGTATGCTAGAATGTGTGTAGAAATTGATTTAAATGCCCCACTGCTGCCTTCGTATTCAGTAGATGGAAATAAGCTGAAGATTGAATATGAGGGTCTACATTTAATATGCTTCTCTTGTGGTAAGTTTGGCCATGCTGCTGACCGATGTTCGGTAAAAGCTAATAAGGAAGCAGAGGTTGGAAAAATTTTAGAGGACGATACACGAAGGGACCAGGTAGCTAATAAAAATGGTGAGACTGAAGGGGTGCCGGAAAGTTTGTATGGAGGGTGGATGGTGGTGCAGGATAGTCGGAAAACCAGAAGGCTCAGAAATCGAGAAGGGAAAACCACTGAGGGAGCAAAGAAAGGAACAAGCTCAGGAAAGCAAGTGAATACCTCGAGATATGCAGCTTTGGCGGTAGCAGATGATAGAAATACTGTTGATGAGACAGAGGTGAATGACAGGGTACCAGTAAAAGAGATCTCCAATGCTGATCCAAAGAAAGATAAGCAGAACAAATTTCTTGGACAATCGAAACTAAGGAATAGTATTGCAGAAAGGGGAGAAGTTGGAAAAAGTAGTAAAAAGTCAAATGGGATAGTAATTGAGAAAACCAAGGAGAACAAAAAGGAAGATGTGACAAGGGTAGGTAGGAGTCTAGAGAAAGAGAAATATGAAGCAAAAAAGAAAGTGGAGATATCAAGAAAGGAGGACAACGAAATAGCAAAAGAAAAAAGTAGGGATGGAGTGGGGTCAAGTGAAGAAAAGCAAGTTGGGCCTAATAGGGGGAGTGGGACCAAAGAAGGGAAGAGAAGTGATGAAAAAATGGGCCTAGAAAAAAGCAAGCCTTCATTAAAATCTGAAACCAATAATATGATCCTAGCAAAAAAAATATTTGAGCAATTAATTCAAAGCCTGCCTGGTGAGAATATGGACCTGGATGAAAAAGAACCTTTTGACCCACATGCACAAAGTCAATTCCTGGGGCTTTCGGCAGTGGAAAACCTTATAGGACGAGACAATGGATTTCAGAAGCAAGGAGCATCACAAGATGATTCCAAAATCGATGAGGACATGTCAGAGTCCCTTTGAGGTATTGCTTTCTTTTTTCCAATATGTTATCAATGTTAGTTGTCTGGAATGCTAGAGGAGCAGCTGGGAGGAATTTCAGTCTTGCTCTTAAAGATTTGATAAGAAGTGTTAAACCAAGTATAGTGGTCCTTGTGGAAACGAGATGCAGTGGGGAAGTTGCACAGATAGTGATTAAGAAAATGGGGTTTCGTCATAAAATATTAAAAGAAGCACGAGGTCTAGTAGGAGGTATATGGCTATTATGGAATGATGATAGAATAAATATTAATGTTATTAAGAAACACCGTCAATTCATCCACTGTGAAGTTTCTGGATTGGGTAGACATCCTTGGATTTTTTCAGCAATTTATGGAAGTCCAAGAGAAGTGGAGAGAAAACAAATGTGGGAGGAATTATGGAACATTTCTAAGGTCACCTCCAGACCATGGTTACTTGCTGGAGATTTTAACGACATAAGGTAGGTTGAAGAGCAAAAGGGAGGAGCAGAGATAAATGAAAGGAAATGCTGAAGATTCCAAGGTGATATAGACAGATGCAAGCTTATTGATATAGGTTCAGAGGGTCTGAGATTTACCTAGAAAGGCCCAATTACTCAATTTGTAGACAGAATATATAAGAGACTTGATACAGGCTTATGCAATACAGCATGGAGGAATGAATTTAATGAAGCCACCATCAGAATAGGTCCTAGAATACAGTCTGATCATCACCTTGTTATCATTTCGCTATTTAGAGGGAATGGTAGAAGAGAAAATCATCCCTTCTGATTTGAAGCAGCTTGGTTGAAACACCCTAAGTTCAAAAGTTTTTTGAGTAATCAATGGACTAATAAGAATGACACAGCTTCTGAACTTGTAGTGCTGAAGGAAAAATTGCAGGATTGGAATACTAATGTCTTTGGTAACATCGTAAAGAAGAAAAAGGAATTTATTAGAAGACTAAATGGAATTCAGGTTGCTCTCCAGAGAACAAGCAGTAACAAATATCTAGAGATACTTGAGAAACAATTAAATGAGGAGCTTGCTGAAGTTTTAGACAGGGAAGAAATTCTATGGTTCCAGAAAGCCCGTACCCAATGGCTATGTGATGGTGATAGGAACACTTCCTACTACCATACCAAAACAAATATAAGAAGAAGGAAGAATAGAGTCTACACCCTAAAGAATGATGAAGATAGTTGGATTGAAGATGAGAAGGAAGTGGAGGAGATGGTTAATTCCTATTTCAAGAATTTATTTGAAGAAGAGGAGACTAATAGAAAATGGATAGAGACCAATCACTCTTGGAAAGTCATAGTGCCAAAAGAATGGGAAAATGTTAAATCTGAAATTACAACTGAAGAGATAAAAAAAGTGATATTTGAAATTGGGGGTCTTAAAGCCCTGGGGCCTTAAAGCCCTGGGGCCTGATGGATATCCTGCAATTTTCTTCCAGAAAAATTGGGACGTAGTAGGAGAGAGTGTTGTGTCTTCAGTGAAAGCTATGTGGATGGATCCAGGAAAAATTCAAGAAATTAATAACACCCTCATCACATTGATACCAAAGGTAGACAGGCCAGAGAAAGTGTCCCAACTGAGACCCATTTCCTTATGTAATGTCTTATATAAATGCATCTCAAAAACTCTAGTGAAAAGGCTAAAGAGAATACTTCCTAAATTGGTGTCCCCTTTCCAAGTGAGCTTTGTTCCGGGAAGGAATATTCATGATAACATCATCATTGTAAATGAAATGATTCATTCTATGAGGAAGAAGAGAGGAAAGAAGGGATTTATGGCAATCAAAATAGATCTTCAAAAAGCATATGATAGAATCAGCTGGAGTTACATGGAGAAAGTTCTTAGAGAGATTGATTGCCCGAATCCAATGATTAATCGGATTATGTGTTGTGTGAATACGGCAAAAACGAATATTCTCTGGAATGGTGAAAAGCTGGAGGGATTCAAAACATCAAGAGGATTAAGACAAGGAGATCCAATATCCCCTTATCTCTTTGTACTTGGTATGGAGAAATTGACTCATATGATACAAGATAGAGTGAGAAGGAAAGTCTGGAGAGGTATGAATGCAGGTCGGAAAGGCCCCCTAATTTCTCATATGATGTTTGCTGATGATCTAATCCTATTTGCAGAGGCTTCGGTGGAACAAATAGATGTTATATCTAATTGCTTGCAAGATTTTGGACTAATGTAAGGGCATGCGGTTAGCCAAGAGAAATCCTATATCTATTTCTCTCCCAACGTCATACATCAAGTTCGAAGAGAAATTTGCAGTAAGAGTGGTTTCAAACAGGTGGAGGAACTGGGAAGGTACCTAGGGGCTAATATATCCTCTCCCAGACGAAGGAAAGACAAGTACAAAACTATTGTGGAAAGAGTCCGGAGAAGACTCCAAGGTTGGCAAGCTTCAAGCCTATCTCTAGCTGGGAGGGTAACTTTAGTGAAATCGGTGACAAGTACAATGCCACTATATACAATGCAACATGATCGGATACCAAAAGGAATTATAGAGGAGATGGAGAGGGATCAAAGGAAGTTTATTTGGGGAGAAAAGGAGGGATGTAAGAAAAGACATGCAGTTGCTTGGTGCCAAATCTGCAAATCGAAAGATAATGGGGGACTTGGAGTGAAATCACTAGAACATATGAATGATGCATTTTTGAGTAAACTGATCTAGAGAATTAAAACGGAATCGGAAAGCTTATGGGTGAAAGTGCTACTTGGGAAGTACGAGAGAAATGAACTGAACTGAGGATTCTATATGGCTAAAAAAGGAGACTCTAAGTTGTGGAAAGAAGTGACGAAGATGTGGGAAAAATTTGAGGAAAATCTGATTGAAACAGAAGGAAATGATAATAGGAGAAGTCAGAAATGGGTGCTAACTGCTAGTGGGGAATACTCGGTGGCTAGCATGTATAAGTGGCTTCAGAAGCAACCGAGTGGGCAATCACAAAACAGATGGAAAAGAGTTTGGAAGTTACATGTGCCTGAACGTGTTAAAGTTTTTATGTGGATTGCAAGTCATAAGAGACTCTCTACCAAGATGATTACTAGCAAATGGGATGGGTCAGATGGATACTGTGAGCTATGTCAACAGCAAATGGAAACACATTTACATGTGTTACGGAATTGCCTGCTAGCGGCAAGAATCTGGAAAAAATTTATTCCTTCAGACAAGTGGAATATTTTCTTTTCTGATGATTGGACAAATTGGATGAGAAACAATCTTTGGCTAAGCTCAAGGTATATAGA
>JBAGKO010000003.1:709621-730668 GCA_037177275.1 Acacia concinna | reverse complement strand
TCTGTCCGGAAGCCCGAAAAAATCGTAGAAAATCTTATTAAATATTATAGGGGATCAAAAATAGAACAAAATGATCAAAATGATTTTTAGAGGTCCAAGGAATTTTTATGGAATTTTTAAATATTTTAATAATTTTTGGCTTGACTGGATTTTTGGCCGAAAATTTAATATATCAAATATTTTGGGACCTCAATGTTATGAATTTGGATTAAGAAAAATTAATATATTATTTTATAGAATTTTTAAGATAAAAGGGAAGTCAGGAATAGGTCCAGAGATATCAGCAAAAATTGCTGGAATTAGCTAATCGCCGATATAAGAGACTTTTTCGGGAGAAAATTAATTTTGGGAGTTATAGATATCCAAATGCCCTGAAATTTTTATGGTAGCCTTCTGTAATTTTTAAATAATTTTTTTTTATTTTTGGGAATTTTTGGACATGTGCAGAATTTTCTAAAATTTTCCAAGTTTATGGTCGATCATATGAAATTATCAGTATAAAGTGGATCTAGGTGAGATTGTTTTTGGCAGCTGAAGATGCTGCCATCTGCCCCATGAGGTGTCCCCCACATTTTCCAAGAAAAGCCATGTGTCAAAGGAGAAAAGGTTACACATGTTGATTTTAGGAATTACACTTTAGGACCCGAAAAAATTATACTTAAGGACCCAAATTTCACACTATAAATAGGCCCTTCATTTCCCTCTTCCAACCGTGCCTCTCCTCTGCCTTCTTTCTAAAATTTCTCTCTAAAATTGTGGTGCTCTCAAAGTAAGGTGATTCCGAAGGAATTTCGAGTGGTCCTAGGCCGGACTTCAGCTTAGGTAAGTCCTGGTTTTCTCTCTCTTTTCAATTCCTTTAGTTTCTGGCATTTATTTAAGTAATATTAGGGGGAGATTCTATCTAATTGGGTAGGCTTACATAAGGATATCTAAGGGAGGTTATGCTCAGTTGTTCAAACCAAAATAGCCTTTCTTAAGGGAAGGTTCTGTCCAACTGACACAGACTAGAAAAGCCTAGACTAAAGGGAGGTTCTGTCCGACAAGCACGGACTTAGATAGCACTTCTAAGGGGGGAAATGCTGTCCAAATATCCCAAACTAAGTAGAGATTGTTAAGGGGAGATACTGCCCAACTGTCGGGTTTAGGTATTCTGGTGGGCACATTTAAGGGGAGATGCTGCCCAACTACCCGAGCCTGGGCAGTGGGGATGGGCCAGCAACATGGACCAGTGCTCAATGGGTGGTACAGGGTGGACTGTAGAGGGATACAGGTAGGGGAAAGATAGGGCACACGCGATGGAGAAACAAGGTCCTAGAGGTCAAAGAAAGGATGGGTCTATGGTACATCACTAATAGCATACAATAACACCTCTATATTGTGGTCTATATAGGCAGTACAAGAGGAGTGATCCAGTGAGACAGCGGCTCAATAGCAGAGGACCAGACCGATACACCCAGCAACCGGGAAGGACACCTGCTTAGCGTAGGAGTATACGGTAGCGAGGATCTCTAGACCTTAACTTATAGTGTTTGCTTGTCTGTTGTTTGTGTTTATTGCTTGTTATTGTAGTGTGTTTGAGTGATAATCCATATTCGTACCATGTAATTCCATGTAATTTAGAGGGCTTTTATGGATTAAATTGTGCTTCAAATGCATTAAAATGAGTCAATTGGAATTATGTGGAATTAATTTGGATAACATGAATTTTAGCTCAAAATATGCATAATTGTCATCCTTTCTTAGCATTTTATTTGGAATATTTGGTATTACATTTTCTTTGTGCAATTTTCTTGTAGGAATTTGGAGATTAAAGAAGGACTAAAATGCAAGAAAGAAGAGCTAAAAGCTAGAGGGACCAAAGTGCAAGGCCCAGATCCAAGTCCA
The DNA here is from genome assembly GCA_037177275.1 of Acacia concinna. Lineage (NCBI taxonomy): Eukaryota > Viridiplantae > Streptophyta > Magnoliopsida > Fabales > Fabaceae > Acacia > Acacia concinna. The sequence continues at coordinate 728,784 of JBAGKO010000003.1, read as the reverse complement.
GAACCAATGACCCAAATACATGACCTAAGCCGGATCCTGCCCATCTGACCATACTTGACCCGGTTTACCTCTTGAAGAAGAGAGCATGAGAGAGGCCAGGAGGAGAGGAGGGAGCCGCAATCATCACGCCGTCATCACCCACTTCCACAGGGAGCTCGAGACCACTCTCATTCTCGGAATCACACCACCCCTCCGTCTCCAGATCACAACCATCACCAACTCGAGCACCTTCTTCTTCTTCTTCTTCTTCTTTGTTTTCTGTTTCTCTTCCGTGGCCTGTTCTTCTAAATTCATTCCAACAATCTGGTTCACCGTGAGCTCTTCGTGGGTCGTTGAAGTGAATCCTGAAGTTCAGAGCTGAGCCATGGTGATGAAGACGCCTATGTCTCTCAATCCCATGTTAGGCTAAGCTCTCGGAGGTTTCTTTAGAGAATACCGAAGGATCCGAGCCTCACTCGTGCTATATGTGAATTAACAATCCTCTTTGTAATTATTTTAATTCCCAATGCTCATTGAGTCTGTGCACGAGTTGTGTATATGATGAAATGGTGCAATGGGCTATGTATTCGGTTGAGAATTGTAGAGGATATGGACTTGATGTAACCGTGCATTAGCTTGGACTGATTTCAGATTATTGCAATATGAGTTAGGACTGAAGTTTAATGAATTTAATGCTTATTCTATTTTGTGATTCAGAAGCTATATTTGTCTTTAAACTAGTTAGTATTATAGACTTGGCTTGCTAATGTATCGGTTATGGTCAACTTCCCTTGAATTCAGAGGCAATTCCTAATTCATGCGAGTTGTGTGAGTTTGGGTTCAATAACTAGCTAGTTGCTGGTTCATGTGCCTAAAGGTTCGACTGGTTGATAACTCTAATTCTTTTTAAGGCAAGGAAGATCCTAGGATCTCTAAGGAACCATGCATTTTCACTGATTTCTTGTCAATTGTCTCCTGTTTTGGTTAATTAGTAATCTACTTTATTAACTCTCTAGCTTGCTGCCATGTGTTTTAATTTGCTAAATTAAATGGTCCTCTTTAGATTGTTTAGGGAAATTAACTTGCTTTTGGCTCCTTGTGGAAAATGACCTAGGCTAACCACTATGTTGCATTAGCTTAGTAATCTTTGATAAGAGTGAAGCGACTAAACCACTAAATCACCTCTTAATGAATGTTCTCCCTAACTCTATCATATCCATTTCTCATCATCTACTGAAAATTAATAATTATTCACTGATTGTTATTGTTGTGCATGTATTGTGTGGTAGCTAGACTAACGCTAATAAGGTTTCTCTAGAAACCTTAACCTCTCTACAATGTAGGTGAAGGATCTACATGAGGCAGAGGAAATGAGCGAATTTAGTTGTAGACATCTCTGTTTTCTGTTTTCTGGCATGTAATATGAACAATATCAGTATTGTATATTATGGGTATTAACGGAAAGTGGTTATCTGATTTATTATGGTTTTGACATTTTTGTTCTCTTTGTTCGCCATTCTGATGTGTTGGTAGTTCTAAGGGCCACCTTCAGGAAAGGTAGTGGGTTAAAAGTAAGGTGTTATATTTTAGGACTTAACTGAAATAAAATTGTTTCTATAGGGTCTAAGTGATATTTTCACATTAAAAATAATAATAAAATAATATAGAGAGGGAAGACTTGTAGGACCCACACAGCAAAAAGTAACTTAAATTAAGTCTCCTTAATGGCATTCGTATATTTGCCCAAAATAAATTATTTATGTTTACTTTTACACTTTAAAATAAATATTTTTTTTGGATGTTCATATCAATATTTTATTAGATTTAACATTAATTTTGAGAGTCAAAGATTAATGGCCAAAACATGCAAGTTGATGGGGCGGAGCTTATACTTCTCAAGAAGTCAATTAGCTTAGCTTATGCTTTCTTGGAATTTTTATTAGATTTGATATTTCACTATTGATGAGAAATAGAGTAAGAATATGTAGTAGTAAAATTACAAAATAAACAATAATTTAATCAATGATAAAATATGATGCATAAGGGAGAAGGTTTGAAACCATAATGAATAAAAAGTTAGCACAGTTATACTTGAACACTATAGACGCAGAATCCACCTCTTACATGAACATATTCCCTTTGACATGTGGAGAGTCATGAGTAAAATACAATGATACCCCTCAATTTTGCCTAAATTACACAAACAACCTCTCTATTTTGAAAACAAATATAGACCACCTTTAATATTAAAATGAATATTACAGAAACCTCGATATTCCGTATCTATCCACCTAGCGTTGACATTTAAGTTTGACCATTTAAACTTTTTTTTTATCAAAATACCCCTTTCAACAAATGAACAAACACTGATATTTAATTAAAAATAACTTTTATTCAAACAAAATAATTCTAATACACATATGTCAACAATGTCTAATACTCCCTCCGGTTCTAATTATAAGTGCACGTTGACTTTTTTGGAGAATCCTAAGAAAATCCTAAAAAAAACTAATTGCATTATTTTAAGACATTAAAATTTATCATTTTTCTTCAAATTTTATTGTTCGAATTATGAATTAATATATAATATAATAGAGAGAATCCTAAGAAAATCCTAAAAAAACCAATTGCATTACTTTAAGACATTAAAATTTATCGTTTTTCTTCAAATTTTATTGTTCGAATTATGAACAAATATATAATGTAATAAAACACAATATATGATATAAGTAAGTAATGTAATTAGCTTTCTTAAGATTTTTCTAGAATTCTCCAAAAAAGTCAACGGGCCCTTATAATTAGAACCGGGGAGGGTATATTTATTATTTTTTACTATTTTATACATTTTTAATTTTCTAAATTATTTATCATAATTGTTGAAACTTGTTTATTTAGTATTCTTTTAAATGACTAAAACATATGATTGAGAACATATTTGACAGACATATCTTCATTCACCATATGTTATTAATAATGTAATTTGAGATATTATATGACTTAAATTGATTTAAATTAGTGTGACGTGTCAGTTGGACCAAAACAAAGTTCGGACTAATTAGATTTAAACATCTTTATTTCGACAGAATATAACAAGATTTTCAACATTCTATCCTATATGCATTTCCAATAAAACTTTTAGTCACTAGAAAACTTTCAATGTGAGATGTTCATCACCCTATTCCGTTAGATTTATTTTATCCAACAAGGAAACGAATTATATTGCAATCAAGTAAAATACAGCGTCTCAAATGTGTTCATCACCCTATACCATTAGATTTATTTTATACGGTTTAGATTCAATTTAATTTAAAATTTATATTTTAAGTAACTTGTTATTTTAATATATGTAAAATTAAAAATAAAGATAATCACAAGTTTAAAATTTTAAATTTGAACTATTACTTAGATTAAATTTAAACGGTTGATACTTCATTATAGTAATAAAATCGTGTCCATCACTGCACCAGATGCGTGCCCATACAAACACACTGTTAGTGTTTTGCCACTAATTTCTTTATAATAAGCACTCGACCATAAAAATGATTTTTTTTCCTATTACGGCTTACAATTAAAAAGCTGTAGAATACATTTTTCAAGATTTCTTAACTTGAAAGAATTCATTTTTCAATAGATAACGAATCAAACCAATCATCAAATCAATCTAGTTCTCCATTCTCTTTTAACAACTCACTGTGTAGACAAATACTTCATTAAGCCTCCTTTAGATCCTTCATAAACTATTGATACCACTTGGCAGGAAATCTTGACATTAGTTTTTTATTTTTCTGATATTAGTATTAGGGTGATCTCAAAGTCTATATATATTTTTATTTCTTAATGTCTTATTTAAGCATTTTATCCATATGTAACTTGTAAGTTTTGGTTGCTTTAATTTCATGTTTTCTTTTTATTAAAAAAATTTCAAACCAATCATCTTATTCATAGAATTGAAAGTGAACACCTAGATGAAATATATTCTTTCCACACAAAAAAAAAAAAAATATCCATTGTGATCTATCAACTTTGTTTATATTTACGACAAAGACGGATCATGAACTGACATTCAGATTATAAGCATATATAATCGAATCTGAAGAAATAATAGTCAATATATTTAGCGGAATTTTGTTTCTAACATTATCTAGTGCTGCAAAAACCTGAGATTCGTCTTCGTGCGTCTAAAACCGTGACCTGATTATAGTCTCTATACAAAGCCATATTATCGGTCTTACGGTTTCTCACAAGTCATGTGGCAATGAGATGTACATCAAAACACTCAAAACCTCTTTTTAAGTTTGAATATAACTGAAATAGAAGCAGCCTCAATTTGAAAAATGATAAAAACAAATTTGGAGAAAAATGATAAAAACAAATACTTTAATATAATTTATTTAACTTATTTAATTTCTCCCTAAAAAAAGTTAACTATATCTTATATTAAGGACTGAATGGAGCACTTATGGGGTAATTTGAAACCCTAGCTTGGTGTATAGTGAGTGGGATGAGAAAAGCTCAAGGTTATGAAATCCAAATCAGTCATTGAACTTGTCAAGGAACTGGGTCAAAGGTCAGTGTTATACTAGACTCAAACCAAAGTTAATCCAAGTCCAAACCTGTGAAGAGGTGAAGATTTTAGGGTTATTAGTATAAAATTCTAAAGAAAAATTAATAAAATCATTTTTTTTGTTTTTTTTTAAATATTGAACCGATTTAGTCATGAGACCAGGCCAATTTTCTTGTTAGTTGGGTGCTTTCCAGGTCAGACGGTTTAATAACCTAGGAAAGGATTAATCATCAATATATTTTAAAAAGCTTTTTGGTCCAATATATTTATAAAACTAGGGCACATATATTATTTTTATGTCATATATAAATAGTATAAGTTATCATTAGCTCCATATAAATATTAATAATGCTTTTCAAATTAAACATCCATCATATAGAATGACGAAAAGTTGGTATAACATACTCTTTCGATCGAATGGAGAATTTAATAAAAGATCCATTTAATGATACACATAAAAAGTCGATATATAAGCTCGTAAATGTTATCGGTCATTAATTGATTTTCATCTGCAGAGAATAAAGCAGGCACAGATAGCTTGCATCTTTCCATTTTTGTTACATTAGGATAATTCTGATACGTACAAAGCTAACCATTAAGCATTATAATAGTGCCTCTAATGTACCTCCTCTACTTATATTCTCTAACGTTCTTTGTAATGTTTTAACCCCTAAAAAATGTTCTTTTTATCATTAAATTGTATACAAAATAAGTAACATTTGTATATCTTATGTGATAAAATTGTGGAATTTTGAATTATTTTACAATTTTTCTTAGAAGAATACTTTAAAATTTTGTAGCTTTGATTTATCTTGTTTGAAAAATTATAAAATTAAGACTGCATCATGAGTATAAAATATCAAAATATCACTCATTTTATAGAGAATCTAATTAGAAACTCATTAAGCTATTTTATTAACCTAAAATTCAATTATAAACTAGATTATGAACTAACCTAGGTCATCTCCACCTATAGGCTTTCTATCACTCTCTTTATTTGATTTTCCCTTTCTTTTAGTGTAATTAAGCTAGACTAATTAATTACCAAATTAAGCTTCAAAACCATATTGCAATTGTTCCTAATCGCTAATGAAAATCAATGAAAACAACATTAGTTCAAGAATGTATACTTATACTACTTCCAATTTCTTACACAACTACCTTAACAATAACTAGTTTTCCATGTAATTTCACTTAGATTATCATTGCCACAGAGATTACCATTGAATTCAGAAAGGAACATGGATAAGAAAACAAGTTTAGCATGCAAACTCCATAGTTCAAACTAGCAAGAAGACTCCATTGATCAATGCAAGCCATAAATCATTCATCTATCCATGCTTTCAAACACCTATATCTAGGTTCATCCAGTCATAGAGTACTCAAAATACAAGCTATAATCCATGCACAACAAAATCACATGCTTTACAGGTTTCAAAAAGGTTTTCCGGCGAGATCTCGCTGAAATTCATGGTGGATTACAGAACATATGAATGAAATGGAATCCAATGGTCCAATTACATTTTAAAGCTCAAACCTAAGCTACATTACATGGAAAACCAAAGAAATCAGCCACGGATCATCGCGGAAGCGAAAAAAGAACTCTTGCCGGAGCTCGCCGGATTCTGCATCTTATTTCAAGTGATCTCTAGTGACAAGCTCTCACAGACCACGAAATCAACCTCAAGCTCTTCCTCTCTCACTAAAGAAATGATCAGGGCGAAGAAATTGGAAGACCAAGTCCAAAACACGATAGAACTCTTTGCTTTATATAACGGGTTGTGCAGCTCCGACAGGTTAGGAGTTGGATCCATCACGGGTCAAGAAGACTCACCCCCCTCTGCCTCCAACTAGTCGTTGGGAGATCCACAGCTAGGATTCAATATGCAAATGGCGATGGGTAAGGAGGATGGTGCCACATGTTAGGCTGTGTTTTAATCTGATATAAGCAATCAACAGTTAAGATGTAGTCATCTTATGAACAGTGGATAGCCACAATCATGCCACGTGTCATGTCCCATTAGTGAAACTATGTGTTTCACGCTACTCTGATCCAATAGTCTTGACTTGCACTCCAGTAATCTCAATCCATGATCCAGAATTATTCTGCCTTTGACTTGGCCTTCTGAATTCTTCTAATTATATTTTGACCCCGCAGAATTGACAAAATCATACCCCTCCTCTATTTATTTTCAAACTTTTGGCTTGCACCTTTTTATATTGGCAGTTAGGTCCATTATTAATTTCCAGAAAAGCCCTTGGACACTTTTTAAGCTTTGCAATTCAGTCCTTTTTCTTTTTAATCCCCTTTTCTTCTTATTTCTTCTTCAAACCTACACCAAAATTCCACCAAATCATGGTCAAGCATATAATTGCATTTTAATAACACTTTTAACCTTCAATTATGCTAAAATGACTAAGACACTCTCGTGCATTTATTTATCCAATTTAATACACATTAATGCATTTCTACTCTCATTTTTTTTCATATTTAAAGCTAACATTAAGCCTAATAAACCATACAAAATAGTGATTCACCATAAACAAAAGAAGAAAAATGTTTTGAAAGTTAGTGCACTACAAAGGGCATTAGACAGAAGCATATTAGAGGCCCTAAATCCTCTGATCGAGTAACCAAGTATGTACTGAGATGAATTTATTTTAGTTGTTACTGACAAGGAAGATTTTTAAGCCAATATTAATTATATTTTTTTAAGTGAATAATTTGAGTAATTATTAATTCTTGATATTCAAAGTGCATCTATTCTCACAATTTGAGTTTGAATAAATATACAGAGTACTTTGCAATTTTTGATATTCTATGCAATAGAACAGCACCAACTCACTCAAATGGATCAAGTGTTTGAAGATTATAAGGGTAAAAAGATGCCAAAAACTAGATTGGATTCACGAAGCTTTCTTCTTGTCTTGTGATTCTGTACCCGTGTGATTCTTCATTCTTTTCAACTGTTTTTAGTGAAATGCTACATATAAAGTATGAATTACTAATTAAAAAAAAGACTAAAAAAAGTAGTTGCACAACTATTCAGCGAAAAGCCTAGAACCATATTCATATTCTTTATTTCAAGGGGTTTATATTTCACCAAAAAGTCAACTATATATATACACTTCATTTATGTTCGTGACAAAAACAAACCTTGGACTAAAAATTTAGATTAGCGGAGAATAATATCTAGAAAGTGTCTTAATAATATTTAGCAACATTATAATTTGTATTATATTTTGGGGAGTTGATAAAAAATGAGATTCGATCTCTTAGTGACTGTCATGGCGTCTATATATAGAACCATCCATAGTCTCTGTTTCTCACAAAACAATGGGTGATCTTACAAATTAACACCCAAATTCTTTGTCGATGATGAATGGAAAATGTTTCCAAATCTCATCAAAGTCTTCCAATATTGTGGCTCTACAATATTGGTTGACTGTGATGAAGTTTGAGAAGCTTATTATGCTATGAAGTTGTTGAGGAGTTTTGTAAAATGAGAGAGGAAGAGAGAACTTAACACTGGAGATAGTGTGTTTAAAGCCAACTGTAGAGATTGTTGTCAAACTTGCCAACTTTTGATGTCTTTAATAAAATTGTATGAACTTGTTCTTAAACTTCTGTTAACTGCAACCTCAGTTGAACTTACCAGTTCACTCACCAAGTTTATCATCATTTTTATGTTTACTAATCATGTCGACTCGTTCTTATATAATTGTGCCAACTTTTTGAAATGACTTAATGTATAAATTTCATAGAATTATTTTTTGCTGAATATTATAAGTTATGAATGTTCATGGATTTAATTTCAATTACATGAATTTAAAATATATTTTAACTAAATTGGTATCATTTTTATATTTTATTATTTAATCATATACTTTTAATAATTATATATTAATAAAATTAAATTCTTATGAGTTTATGATTCAGATTCATCGTCTATGTTAGGAGTTTCTTAATAAATTATATTTATGGCCTCCAAGAGGAATTTGTAATACTCATGAGTTTATGTTCCAAGTATTGTAATACTCCCTTTGGTCTTAAATATAAGATAAATAATTCATTTGCATAAAATATGAAAATTAGTTAAGTTACTTATGTGTAAAAAAAGTGTGCATCAATTTCCCAAAGGTACCGTTTCTAAATATTTGAACGGGAAACTACTTTCTTAATGGTAAACCCCCTTAATATGTACAATTTGTAAGGAAAGTTTAGGGGAAAAATTATAAAATTTAAAAACAAAGTGGATTGAGGTATCACTCTTATATTTCATTATAAGGATCTTGTTAGTAAGGTTAGAGCGGAAGAGAGTTGAGGAAGGGGAAAAGGAAGCAAACTAAAGCAATAGTGATATGTCAAACTAGTGACAACTGTTTAGCTACCTAGTTTTGTGTGCGAGTGTAAGAGAGTGAGCGAGAATATTATCAGAAAAGAAGAAGAAGAAGAAGAAGAAGAATGTGCAAGAGTCCACATATTACTTTGACCCTACAGATAATTGAAACAGTCCCTGAAGATAACATTTAATAATTATAACTTCTTACAGAAAAATAAAACCATCCATCAGTGCTTAACTATGATTCTTTCTAGCATATAAGCTATTGATTAAGTTGCATGCACATACCAATTATTGAACATCATGCTTTATGCTTAGATATGTATCAAAGCTTCGTATTTCTTTTTCATAATCCTTAAGTTTGGGTTAATTGTAGTCCATATATAGAAGGTCTTGATCCACGTAATAGTATATTTATGGTTTTAATTAAACCGCCTGGAACATTAAAAAACTTGGAATTCCCAAAATATCGAGCTTCAAGCTAAGTATTTTAATTATAACAAATTTGCTTCAGATGTTTTCGCTAAGAAGCAATATTAGCCCAATAGTTTTTTAAATTCAATATCACCTCAAAAATTTTAAAACATATGAATGTTGCCCTGTACCAATAAAAAAATTAAAGTTGACCATTAAAAATTGATATTTACTGTTAACTTTTTATAGGTAAGAGGCATCATTACTCTATTTTAACACTTCTGGGGTCCACATTGAACCTAATAAAACTTCCATAGTAATATTGCTCTTAAATAAAAACTTATGAAACAAATTTACACATTAACATTTTAATTTCCAGTTTATGAAGAACCAAGTTATAATGCAAGAAAAGAAAAGATGGTATATGCATTCACAAGAAAAATCAACATGAAAGATACTCAATCCAATTTTTAAGACCTTAAACATTAATCTTTAATACAAAATCCATTACAAAATTTAATGAGTCACACGGACCAAATTCTTCAGATTGACAAACTGGCATCAAAGAAACAAGTGTAAAGTAATTATATCTCCCTTGCACATTTCTTTAAATACACTAATCTCCCCTCTATTTTAAAAATACACAATTATGTCTATATTGTTAACACCGTTACGAATATTTTAAGAAATCTTTTGTTAATTAAATTTTTTATCAAAATAAATTTTAGTTACTAATTTGATCTTTATGATACTAAATATCTATTTTTGGCAAATTTGTTACGAATAATAATTTAAGGGTTTTCTTTTTTCCTTTTTTCAAATATATTTTTTTAAAAAAAATTATCATATTCAAAAATAAGTTTAATTAATTTAATTAATGTATATATAAAAAACTTGATTGAAAATTTGATTAATTCTTTTAAAATATGTACAAACTGAATATTCTTATAAATTTTTTATATAAAACTTTCAAAAATTATATATTATAAATTTAGATAATTTACGTAAGTTCATCCTTGTATACTTTGATAAAATTCGCCCCGATGATCCACGAGAATGTCAATAACAAGAATTGCCATGTGAAGAAATTTCCAAATGAAGAACAGAAATTTGTAAAGTAGATTACGTTTATTTACACATGGTGTGAGGCTGTACAATCTAATGAATTTTAGGAATATAAAGAAAATAAATCTTTAACACCGTAAGAGGCCGAGAGTTGCCTGTGCAGCTAAGTTGTTCTTGCTGATTGCTAATAGAACTATAGGAGAGTTGAAATTTTCTGTGGCTATGGCTAAAATGAACCTATCAGTCGACTTGTTAAAAAAAATTTATTTTTTTGGGTGCATCAACACCTTACAATATTTTTTCCAAGTGTATCTAGTACTCTAAGTTATCTAAATTGTTAATGACAAAATTGCACAAAAAAGCACTTGAAAGCGATGAACTCCCCTAAAAATATTTTTCAAAGTGCTAGATAAACCATAAAATACTGGATGTTCCTTAAAAAAAATACTTGTGTGTTGGATGTACCTTAACTTTAAAAAAACCAAAAAACAAATTGAAACATGAATTTCCAATAATATCAGTATTTAATACATGAATGTTTAGATATTTGAGTAATTTAAAACCTTTGTGTGTGTGGTCGGATGGGAAAGGATTATTCATCAATATAATTATAAGTGGGCATATACAAGTATAATTTATCATGAGCTCCATATAATGATACTTTTGTAATAAAACATCAGTTAACAAAATGGCGAAATTTTCATTATTGATGTATTTTATTTAGACAAAAGCTTTTGTTAATATTATCAGTCATTGATTGATTGTTAGCTGCGAAGAATAAAGCAGGCAAAAGCTCAGCTTGCATCTTTCCATTTTAGTACGGAGGAAGAGAAAAGCAATGAGTAAGATTATGAGAAGGAATTTTGATGGGCTTGATTCTCTAATAAGCCTCTTTTTACTAATATTTTGTATTACCTCTTGTAATGTTATTACCTTTTAAGTTTTTTTTGTAAGTGTTTGTATCAGCAGATTCCAAACAAAGTCAATTACATTTTAATCTTACAGTGATTAAATGGTATAGCTTTATTCTTTTATCATTTTTAAAAGAAAACAACACTTCAAAATTGTGCTGCTTTTAATTTATTTTCTTTAAAAAATTAAGAATAGATCATTTCATCACTATATGATATCAAAATGACACTCATCTTATATAGAATCTGCTAATAAAACACCAAAAAAAAAGTATGGGAAGTTAAGGAATTACAAACGGCATTAGAGGGAAGCATCTTAGAGACCCTAAACCACTTAGAGTGAGCACCTACTCTTTGTTGAGTTTTTTTTTTTTCTTGGTAAAGTCTGTTGAGTTTATTTGATTTGAATAAGGAGGTTTTTTTAGCCAATGTTTATTTGATTTTTTTTTTTTGGTGAACAATTCGATCAATCATTAATTTTTGATATTCAGAGAGCACCAATTCTCACCATTTGTGTTTGTGATAAACATATTGAGAGAGTAATTTGTAATGAATCTTTTAGTGCTATTTCTAAGAATTTATGCTCATTAGAAAGAAATAACCATAGATTCAATCCTATCCTTAACCTTTGGCTTTGCTTGAAGGTGAAAAAGGGGGGGAAAAGTCAAAAACTGGATTAGATTCACAAAGCTTTAATTTCTTCTTAACATGTGAATTTTTATTCTCCACTTTCTTGTTGTTTTTCAATGGAAAGATACATATAAATTTTGAAATTTGAATAAAATAGACTAAAACCAAATGGTTGAAAAAAATTAAGTGGAATCCGTTGAATCATCTTCATTTCACCGAAAAGTCAACTACAAACTTCATTTATAATTTTGACAAAAACATATCATAACCTAAAACTTTAGATTGGTGGAGAATCATATCCAGAAAGTGATTCAATAAAATTATCATATTTCAATTTGTTTGTAACTTTTTTGTGGAGTTGATAAAAATTGAGATTCGATCTCTTGAGTGACTATGATGGTGTCTATATATATAAACACTAATAGCCTCGGTTTCTCACAAAACAATGAGTGAGCTACCAAATTAACACTCAAATATCTTCTTTGTAGATTTTTAATGGAAGATGTTTCCAAATGTCATCAAAGTCTTCCAATATTGTGGCTCTACAATATTGGTTGACTGTGATGAAGTTTGAGAAGCTTATTATTATCAAGTGTTTCTTAGCTTCGGGTTCAGATCAATAAGCAATAGTATGTTGTGTTGCTGTGTTGTGTTAATCAAGTGAGAGAAGAAGAGATAGAGAACCTATCAATAGTGATTGTGTGAGAGGAAGCTCATCTGAGAGACGATGTGGTGGTTGAAGAGGAGGAATCCATTGTTAGAGTCCGATGATACTCCCTCTGGTCCTAAAAAGTATTGCCAAACTCACGAATTGATTATTTGAGTTTATCGTTTTTCCGTTCACATAAAATCATGATGAGTTACTTTCAATTTAGTATTAGCTATAGATTCTGCTAAACTCACAATTTCACACATTGATTTTAATGTTTTTTATGTCAGATTCTACCTAACAAAGTCATGTAAATTCAGTCTTAAATTCGTGATAGTTTTTTATTTAATCATGTCCAATGACGTGATACTTTTTTTAGAATTTTCTTTATTAAGTATGGTAAATTATAAATGTTAATTGATTTGACTCTAATTATTCATATTTAAAATCAAATTATTCTCATTTTTTTATTCAATTATATATTTTTAATACATCTTTACTGTTTTTTATGACAATGCAAAAATAAAAAACTACCACACCGCTTCAGAACACATAATATCAATAAAAAAACCAAAGCAACACTAAATCCATGAAAACCCCCCGTAAGCTTATAAACCTCCTTAGCCAATCTGTCAGCAGCCATATTCGTCTTTCGACAACACCAAACCAGAGAAGCTGTCAATCCCTTGCCAGAAAATTCTTAATCTCAGCTAACAGTCCTCCTTCTTGGTGATCTTCCCCCCATCCTATTGTAATCAGCTCGACCACCTCCCAATAGTAGTCTCGACCACCACCTTTTGTCAATTCCTTTCCTAAGCCCTTTTAAACCCCCAAACTACATCCCACAGTTCCACATGTAAAACTATCCCCAACCAATTCTAACAATGAACCCCTCCAACACAACTCTTGTATGATCCTAAGCTATACTACCACAAGCTGTCTGTTCGCCATAAGCTAATCCATCAACATTATATTTCATTGTATCCACAAATGGTGGACACCAACAAGTATCTGAATTCAACCTAACATTTGGAAATACAACAAAACTTTGATAACATAAAACTATTGCATGAACCTTAGCAAGCACACGAAGGTGACTTAACCGATGTCCCTCAAAAGCACCCATACTTTACTAATAAAAGTAAACTCTTATCAGTTTATATTTTTATCAAACTCATGAGTTTAGTAACCTTAGTCCTACATATAAAGGCTGGATAATTAATTTATGGAGATTTAAAAATTTAGTTTAGTTAGATTTTTTTTGTAAAAAAAATGTTAGTTTCTTTAAAGTATTCTTTCTATTGTATTTGTGTGGAAGACTACCCTGATGGAGAATTAACGAAAAATATTATAAATTTGAAATACATGGTGGATCAAAATCCATAGTATTTAGGATCAAAGTGACAAATCCCAATTTTATTATATATTGTCATATTTTATTTGGGGATTTTGTCATAATTATTGAGCTAAAAATGTCTTCTTAATAATTAATTGGGATTAAGAGTAAATGAATTGATATATTGCAAAAAGGGGCAAAATTGTCATAAAAATTGTAATTACTCTTGATCATTGATTTTTGAGAAGATTTGATGTTGGGTGAATTGCTTTTAATTGTAGGTACTTGAAGAAATTGGACCAAGTTTGAAAATGGATATTTGGAGCTTGAATTGCAGAAATTACATTTTAGTCCTCGAATTTCTCAAATGACATATTAGTCCCTCGAATATCAAAATGACAGTTTGGTCCACCAGCAAAACTGCAGCGTTTTGCACAGTGACCTAATGCTGCAGAGGTCTTCGGGAGATGAATAAAAAGAGACAGAGGCGCGGAACCAGAACGAGAACGGGGAGCTACCGCGGATCCATTGGCATAATCATCCACCGCCATTCACCTTCCCCTTGAATCACCCAAAATCACCACTCCACCTCTACCTTCACTCCATCTTCTCCATCACCAGTGACCCATAGTCTACCATTACTGCCGGAGCTGATTCTTGTACAGCAGAGAGTGGTGCTGCGAACAGAGAGGAGAGAGCTGTAGTATCCATTCGACAATCATCATCAATCATCGTCACTCTTCACCATCAGCAGCTTCCACTGTCTTCACTTGTCGGCAGCTACAGCAGCTCCAAGTCAACCATGAACTCCAGCTGCAACACGTCCCCAACCATGAGCTTCAACAATTTGCACCGTGGGTCCCGCAGAAACTGACAGCTAAATGACACAAACAGGGATGTCTTCATTATTCTTGGGTGCTGGTTCCATGAGTTGTAACAACTAAAACCTTCAATCCTTTGTAGCAATAGCAATCGCATGAGCTTGGAGCTTCAATAGGGGAGTTTTGGCTCTTTCAATTTTACTTTCTTATGCTATTTAGTGATTCCTAGGTCTTAGGATTAATTTTATGGCATTTGAATACATTTTTTTATTTAATTTTTCTGTGGAAGATTGGTTGGTGCTTAAAACCTTTACTAGATGCTTGACATTGTGTTTAATTAACTTAATTATCATTTCTTTGTGCTGGTTTGTCATTGAGGTGATCATTTATGGGAATATTATGTGCTAAATTCAAGGTAGCTTGATTAGTGGATCAATGGTGTTAAGTGTTTGCATTGGTTTCTTGAATTTGAGCTTATTAATTGTGTTTAGCATTGGGCTTTAGCATCATTAATCTTGATTTTTCATATGGGTGACTATTGTTAAATTAAGATTAATGAGAAAATCAAGTGGTAATGCGAGGTAGCTCGATTATTGGATTAAGAGATAAATACAATTTTAAGTTCATTTAATTGCTAGAAAACTTAATCAACCTAATTTAGAGAGATTAATATACAAGGTGCTTGGTATTAATTAATATAAGTTAGGCCTAGTTTAAGGGGTGGTCCTTAGAGTCTTTTGAAGCTGACATGATTTATCTCCCATAATAATTTGAAATGAGGATTGCTTGCGTCATTACTATAAATGATTGTTTATTCCATTGTTGATCTTGTTATTGCTCTCATTTCATCCATGTCCATTCACCATTCCATTTTATAAAGAAAAATCCCAAAACGAAGTAGCTTAGAATCAATTTAGTTTTCAATTGCAAAGAGTAGTTGTTAGCTAAAAAATCAAATTCTTTTCTTTTAAATTGTTACATGTTAATTATTGTATTTAGTTCCCAGGTAATTAATAAAAGGCTCCTCAAGAGACGATCCAGGATCATACCCTTTATTGCAATCTTTGGTTTAATTTTGACGAGGTCACCAAGACTTTAAATCCAACAAACCCGTTCTTCAGTTAATAATGAATTTGGGTTAAATATTAAAGATTAGTATATATATTTTTGTTTACATTATATATGTTAAAATGTACACCATTTTGTTTTGGCAAAAGGCAAGTAGCTATTGGGCCACCAACACCTTCTAACATATACATATATAACACAAACACCTTTTAGTCTTTTCATAATTTTTTAGTTCTTTTTGTGGGATTTTCCCATATAAAAAATACCGTTCATATATGTTACATTTTCTTAAATACTTCAAAAAAGATTTTGATTAATAAAAAATCATAAATATTATAAATTTAATAAAAAAATTATATGTCTTTTCAGCAAAAAGGTTAGGTAAGTTAACTCTTGATACTCCCCGGATTGCCATGCCAGAATCTTTGCATTTGTCAATGAGATTTATTCTTGAAATATCCATATACACAAAATCCCTGGATATCAACATGTTTGATTCTAAACTGTGTATTAAAAAAAATCCGTTTGATTATGAATTCTTTTATCGAATTAATTATCACATGCTTTATAATGCATATATAGGTTAAGTTGGCAGTACTTGTAACTCCGATTTTTTGTAACAAAAAGGAAAAAAAAAACTCCCATTTTTGTAAATCGTTACTTTATGAACTACCACGGTTTGATCTTCAAGGATGTGAAAAACTATTATACTACTTGCTAACAATCAAACTCGAGAAATTTCGACTCTACAAACTGAGTGGCTCAATACCAAAAATAAAAGTCCTGATAGTTCATGCTGCTGCTGTATCAGAAGTTCAGAACAAAGGAAGTTTAAAGTTATAACTAAAATTTCATATTTGGTTAATACATCTCATCAACCATCCACAACCAAGTTCAGATAACATTTGTAGAGGGCATCATCATTTGAAAATTGAACTTTACACCAGAGACAAAACCAATCATATACACGTCCACAGATGTCACACGCAGGATTCTATACAGAAAGTCAAATGTAGCAACAAATAAAGTACAAATAATTCAAGATTCCAGCCGCTTGAATGAAGGGAATCTTAATTCAGCTGCTGTCACGGGGGGCATATGACTTCTCAAAATGCAGCTCAAGCCTCTGTTCATGAAGACAGATAAAATTTAAATCAACGATTGATCATGGGACAGAAATATAAAAACTTCAAAGGAAATAAAACTATTGTCAAGCACCTAAGAACAAGATGAAACTACCAAAATTTGTTTGCCTTGAGTTGAAATATAGTATTGGCTATGAAAGGTATTGGAGAGGAAATAATCAGAGTTCAATATAAATCCCCATTCCCAAGTAAGATAACACACAGACCTTTACTGATCTATTGATTTCTTCAAGTCTATTAAGCACCAATCTACTGGGTGTCCTTCGCTCTCGAGAAGCAGATTGCGGTGGGCTCGTCATCTGCATTATATGGAAGAGTACAAATCAGTTGGTTCTTCACAAATTTAAGCAACGCGTGTGATATTATTCCAATCTGAAGAAAATTTAAATAACAATATATCAGAACTTAAAAGAGTTAAGAGAACAAGGCATCACTCTTCTGTCAGGAATAGAATTTGGTAAAAGTTTTCACCTCTATCAATGCCAATCAACAAATTTTGAGCTATCATCTAATCGTGAAATCACAAACTTTATAACCTGTTTCGACAAATTAACTAAATAATAAATAACAGGGAAAACAATCTATCGCCTCCCGATGCTTTGCTCCCAAATCAAGTTGTTAGACACAGTGATAGTGCTTCAAGATCAGTTGTGTGCACGAAATAGATCCAGTTACGCTTTACATTCCAACTTTTTGCTAATATAATAGTCCAACAATTTCCCAATTCAATCAATCTATTTTGGTATGAAAGTGATGATAACTGGATCAGGGAAGAGAATGGAATTTAATGGGAATGGTTGGGTTGCCTTCTGTCTGGACCTTTTCAAGGGATAAATGATTACTTTTGAGTGTCACGAGAATCCAAGCAGGGAAAGGTTTATCTGTGAATTGTCAAGAGAAGGTAATGATCAATACTATTGGATCATAGGTCATGAGCCAAAATAAATAAAAAATGGCTCCCCACAAAACCAGACAACCTCATCAGCTTTGATCTTAGAATGATGCTGACAAAAAAAAAATCAAAATAGGATACAATGCATCTATGCATTAGATTCCGTAGAGGAAAATTCCAATTTGCATTGTGATAGGTACCTAAGTGGTATGGGGAAGGGGTGTTAAGGTGAGGGAACCAACCCACTGAATATCCCATTGAGCATCCTATACCTATACTACTCAATTTGGGACTTAGTATCCCATATTACCAAATCTTCATCACATTGTCTAACCTAAACTCCCAAAACAGGCTGTGAATCTTCTTCTAATTAGACTTCATTAACTCAGACACTTCGCAAAATACTTCACTTGATGATTATAAAGCAAGAACATCTCCCAGGTGATGATTTGGACGCACACAAACTTGGCTTACAAAACACTGGAACTTTACATTTTTACAAGACTGTTACTGTTATAGTGATGATAACATTCTTAACAAATTGTTTGTAGTATGACTCTCTGAAGAAAAAGTAGTACCACTTTCTCAATTATTTCCTTCCATGCCTTTAGTTACAATATTGGGTTTTCTTTTTCCTGGATTTTGGAGGCTGCATCCAGGGTATTATATTAGCAAAACAAGTTCGATCAACAGCATGAGAATTGGGCATGCAAGTAGGCCTGCCATTACCTTCAGAGATTTAGATGGTGATCTCAAAATTACTGATCCTTCAGTCAGTGTTTCCACCTCTACGCTCTGAGCAGTTGGCTTCCAACTTGTTCTTCCATCTTGTGAAATTTTTGAAGCTGTTGTTATGATCACCTGCAAATTAACTGCAATATTTTGAGAAGATGATCATGTTCATCCTTTGGTAGTAGTATAATGCTAAATAATGTAACAAGAATCAATACAACATAATATGGTAGGCCCCATATAACCTTTTACAAAAAAGTCAGTCATAAACATATTATACATATTAAAAGAGAAAACCATATTGACAAACATATCTTAACCTTTTTCAATACATCAGGGTCCGAAACCCCTTGAACTTGAAGTTCATCAACAGGTGCAGCTTTTCCATGTGCTATACTTTCAACTCGAAAAGTATGAACTCCATACACAGACTGCAGGCAACCTGGCATAGGCAAAGATGTGTTCTAGTCAAAGGAAGGGAATCAGAAGACACCACAAAACATCAAATAGGTGATGTTAGAAGCACATGCTTCACTATGTCTAATCCTTCAACTTTTGTATTCTTTGGCCAAGAAAACCTCTCTTTTTCTAAAGTATTTCAAAACAAACATTTT
>JBAGKO010000003.1:538523-557592 GCA_037177275.1 Acacia concinna | reverse complement strand
TAATATATAAAGTCAATAATAATGATAAAATCCCATAAAAAGATATGAAAATATATAATAAAATTGGGATTTATCAATAATATATAATACATCATGAAAAAGTAGTATATAGAAGGGCCATATGAACAAGAGAAATTAATAGGTTGCATAAAACTTAAGAGCATGAACATATCAAGTCCCATTTGCAAATGTCTAACACATGATGAACAAGTAGAGTAGTCATATGAACAAGAGAAAAACTTGAGAGCATGAACAAATCAAGTCGCATTTGCAGGTGTCTAACACATGATGAACAAGTCGAGTAGTCATATGAATAAGAGAAATTAATAGGCCAACAATAAGACTTAAGAGCATGAAAAAGTCAAGTCTCATTTTTAAGTGTCTAACACATTATGAACAAGTGAAATTGTTATATGAACAAAAAATAATAATAGGCTAACAATAAGACTAAAGAGCACGAACAAGTCAAGTCTCATTTATATATGCCTAACACATCATAAAGGAGTGAAATTAATAGGCTAACAATAAGACTTAAGAGCATAAACAAGTCAAGTCTCATTTGCAAGTAATTTGATCCAGGTACTAGGGACAATTTTTCACGAATTACCACCACGAAAATTGTTCATCCGTACAATCCATTTACAAAAGATTACAAAAAAAGTGAATTAACAACAAGAATAAGTGGATTAACAATAAACATAAGGTCATGGACATATCATATTTCAGGGGAATTAATAATAAAAATAAATTCATAAATAACCCATAGCTAACAACACAAATAGGAGAAGTAACAATGAAATAAGTGGTTTAATCCACTTATTACATGATTTAAATTTTCTTTTATACACTTGTACTATACATTTGTAATTATCAAAATGAAGATTTTATTCCACTTGTCAACTAATATAAATTACTCTTATCCAAAATGCCAGTACAGTAAAATTATAGTTTGAATACAACATTTATACACATTAGAGTTCCAATTCAAATCTATAAAACGAGATGCCATCTATATCTTCATCTTCATCTGCTTCTTCTTCATCTTCATCTCTTTTCCTTCTCATATGTATCCACATTTATTTGATTCAACATCTGTTCCATTTCATCACCTTCATGAGCCTTCGCATAATAACAATGAAACTATCAGTAAGTACAGTAATCAGTACATTAAAACACGTTATGCAAGTTAAATTACCAATAACTTGTTACGTCAACCCCAAACTTATTGCATTAATAGTACTTGTTAATTTTTCAATTTTACTTTTGAAGGAGCATAAATCACATTGCTACCATCTACTTGTTAATGCCCTAGTTTTTCTTATTCATTTCCCAACTTAATCGTTATCAGAGCATACATGAGCTTGGTATCATCAACTTGGTAATCCACTAATTGATTTTGTTAATTTCCCAGCTTCACTTGTTACCGGAGCAGACATGAAATTGCTACAATCAAATGACAATGTATAATGGTTCTTGTTAATTTCCCAACGTACATTTTTTGTGAGTTTTTCAAACCAAATCAGCTTATAAGAAAGATATCAAATTAAAATATAAGATTTAAATGCTAAACAAAGATAAAACAAATATTGTACTCACAACAAGATTATACCAAAGGAAGGAAGTGAGTCTATCTTTATGTATCAAAACGTAGAAAAGAAAACACAAATATAAGGATATATTCCATTAAATCTAAATTCACTGCCCCATTTTTTTTTTCCCCTTTTCAATTTCATTGCAAAACTACAAGCAGGTATAAACATAAAAGCACAAGACTATAAATAACAGAATAACAGAGCCACTTATTTAACTAGTATTGAAACAACATTGTATATAAAGTTCAAGTTCATATCATATAAAAATATTCAAACGTTCATACTAAATGCCAAATTTTGGTTTTACAAGGGTCAAATTCCATTCTGGTTTTTCATTTTCATCGCTAACTACAATTATGATATCAAAATTAACACAAGCAATAATCATGAAATAGAAAACCAAAATGAAGAATTTCAATTAGAGATGTAAATATCAGGGAAGATAACTAGATTATGGCAGCCTGAGAAAGAAATCAAAGAAAGAGGGAATACGAAGGTCTATATGTGGGTTAGATGAAAGGCTCAAAAGAGAGGGTCTCCCTTCTCAACTCTCATCTACTGTGTTGATTCCACTTTCCAGTAAATTGATCAAGGAGCAGGGATAAGTCTGGTGGGTTAAAAGCTCCAACAATGGGTAATGGTGTAGATGCAAGTATCGCTAAGCACATGCAAAGTGAAGAGCTCAACATAATGATGGTGATAGAACATGAACCAGAGCTGGAGGAGGGAGTGAGAAAACAAGGTCTCCAGCAAATTTTACCCTATTGGAACTTTTTTTTTTCAATCAAACTTAAAGGGCAACATGGTCTTTTAACTCCTCAATTTAATTTCAGTTTGCCCCTTTGAGTCTGCAGTGAATTTTCAGATTTTTTTGGGTGCCAACTGACATTAATTCGTTACAGTGGTCTTTGATGAAATTCTCCCATTTTATTTCCATTGGCACCCCAATAGTTAATGGACTTGGAACTAATCTATCAAAGGTGGATCAAAGTCCAACTCTTATAAGCAAACAAATTATATTCAGAAAATTATCTATAATGAGACCTAATTAAAAATATTTAAATTTAACTAAAAATGTGTATTAGATAATTGTTTATAAAAATAAAAATAGTGTGTGTAACATATTGTACTATGTTTACATATTACAAATATAAATATTATAATGCATTGCATAGGTTTTGTGTCACTATACATGTATGATGTTCAAGTTATAAACAGTGCTACTTATACTTTACTTTTCTGATCTATTGCATATAAACGTGTATATTTTTTTAAAAAAATAATTGGAAGCCTCAAATTTTGCATTTGGAGTTTTTGAGCAACCAAATTTGTGCGTAAAGCTTTATTAATTAGATTATTTTAAAATGAAGAGATGTATCTTTTATAAATTCAATTAAGAAATTTATATAAAGAGTTGTGTTACAACACTAAAGGTCACTAAAGTCATGTCCTTTTAATTTCTAAAGACACTTGTGAAAAAAAGAGGTAACTACCACTTGATGAAATGCTACGTTGGTTTTTTGTTTTTAAGGAAACCATGCATATATACTATAAAGGTGTAATTCTTTATGCAAAGGTTATAATAAATAACCATTAATTATTTAAGTTATGTTGGTTCAAAAATGAACATAAGGGGTTCTTGAATATAATATATGGTTATCACTTCTAATTGAAGAAATATTGCTTCAAGAGAGACATCACTTCATGGTCTATAAATACCTTACACCATCACTTAATTTGTGATATATGAAATGAGATTAGAAATTACACAAGAGATCACACCACTTCATTTATGACATATAAATACATTGCCTTTATTCTTGAGTATACACAAAGATAAAATCAAATTATAACTTTGTAAAAGTCATTCTTGCTTGCTTTAATACTGGGAGTTTGGGAGTGCAAAGTCTTAATTACATCCTACAGGAACTTCACTTCTCATTCCAACTTCTACAAGATAGGCATAGGTGGAGGCAAATTAAAATTAAAAGAAAGTATCACATATACCTTAAAGACATTGTGTAATACTTTTTTAAGTCATCTTTTTCATCTCTTCGTGTACTCTCCAAAGATCTGCCCCTCCAGCTAGTAATACTATAACATTCACTCGAAATAAAGTAATACTATAACAAGCGACACAAAAACGACAATTTAGCAGCAACTAGAACGAAGCACATACGTGGATGTTCTCAAGTACTCGTATTAAAAATTATCCAAAATCTCCATGCACAATTAAGCTTAACTATTATTCTGAAACCGTGTATAATGTTAAAATCAATTATGAACCCAAGATAAATTATAATGATATCATAAACTAACTCCTATCAAACACCTCTGGTAATTATGACATTGAAAAGATGATATAGTATATATTCATGAGATAACTAAAGTTTTGGGTTCGCAAATTTGAAATGAATAGGGTTTTGATAACTTATGAGATAACCATAGTTTTATGTTCATAATCCACATTGTCATGTGTGCAGAAGTGTTTTTTTTGGGGTTCATACTTTATTTTGGCATATATAAGGGTGTTTGTATATTTAAAAACCATGGTTTTTACTCTCATAATTAATGTTGCTTGGATTGAATTTATAATCAATTATACATAGCCAAACCTTAGTTTTGTTAAAAACAATATAAACACCCTTCTTAATATAAAATTTTATTTTTAAATTAAGCTATTAAGAAGCTTTTGATAATTATTTATTTAAAAAAAAATCTATTTTGTAAATTATTTTTATCCAAATATATTATTTTCATGGCTAATCGGACCACAAAATATTGCAAATTGGCAAATTGTTATGGTGGACGCCATATGCACTGCAGTTCCACTCGAATATGCAAAGCTTCCAAGAAAAAATATAAATACTATTTATTTGAATTTTAGTTTTGTGTGTGTGTATTTCACGACAATTAATAAAGAATTCATGTGTATATAAAGTAGATATGTTAAATTAGAATAAGAATAAAGAGAAGGAATGACATGCCAATAATAATTAGCCGAATGAACTAGTCTCTTATAATGTGATAAAAGAATATTTATATTCTTATTAAAATAAGTGTTCATATTTAATATGTGACAGTAACTTAAACTGAATTGTATTTAACAGAACAATCATGTACTCCTCCGATCCTATTATAGACAACTTGCCAATATTTCCCCAATTGACGATCCTTCAATATAATCAAGGAGATGATGGAATTAAAGATGTTTAGAATGATTTTAAAAAATAGGAAAAATTGCAACAAATTCCATTTACGGAATTTAAATGCAACTAGATCCTACGAAATCATGAAATTATAGTGAACTCCCAAGGTACTTCGGTGCAATTAATGCTAAAGGTAAAAAGACAGATATGACATCTTCAATGAAAATCAAATATACTGATTCTGAAGATTTTGTAGCATACATCTTTAGTAAAAAAATATATCTCTTTTTGAAGAATATGAGAATTATTTGATTATTGATGATAATTTTTCAATTTTTAGCTTTAAGAAGACAAGGTTTTGTTTTACATAATAGAGGGCAGATATGTCTTTTCGCCTTTATAATTAATTGCACCTGGGTCCCTTGAGACTTCATTGCAATTTGGTGAATTCTTGGGACTTGATTGTAATTAAATTTGCTAATTGGGACATACTTACAATTTTCCCTAAAAAATATGTGTCATATTAAAGACATGAGGAGTCACTACAAAAAAAAACATTGTTTTTCTTATGGAATTTGCCACAAAACATTTTTTGTGGCAAATTCTATCAGAAATCCGTGGAAATATCCGTCAGAAATGTTTCTGATAAAATTATTTTCATGGAAACATTTGCCATGAAAAACAATTTCGTGAGAACTTTCGATATTTGTCACGAAATTAACTTGTGGCAAATATTCTCGAT
Source organism: Acacia concinna (assembly GCA_037177275.1). NCBI lineage: Eukaryota > Viridiplantae > Streptophyta > Magnoliopsida > Fabales > Fabaceae > Acacia > Acacia concinna. The sequence continues at coordinate 552,109 of JBAGKO010000003.1, read as the reverse complement.
GGAAATATTTTGTGGCAAAACTTGGCATGAAAATATATTCCATGGTAAATTATAACAAAAGTTCCATGGCAAAGGTATTTACCACAAAATTTTCCTAATTCTGTGGAAAAAAATTATTATTTTTTTATAAATTTAATTTTTAAATAATATTTTTATAAAAATAATACTTAAAATATTAATTATTAATTAATCCTAATTAAAAATAATTCTTATTTATTAACATTATAATATTATTTTTTAATCTTATATTTATAGATTTATATTTCAAATAATATATATAATATTATATTATATATTATTTGATTTTAATTAAAAATTCACTAAAGCATATAATATTATATAATAAATTAAATATGATAATATTATATATATTACAATGTAATAATATTTTATAAGTTTATCTTAGCACAACTGGCATTGTCTCCCCCGCGAAGGCACTAGGAACATGAGGTTGCGGGTTCGAACGAAATGAAGGAGAGCGTCATTATCAGAATTAAAATGTAGGGACATGAGTGGTTGCGTGAGGAGAGCGGTAGGGACTCTTCCACCCTTAACTTTGGTCAAGGTTTCAATCCATGGCTTTAGGTATAGAGCAGCGTTAAATCTTCTAGTCAGTTGTCCAGCTGTCCTTCCCATAAAGAAACTCACAATGAGCGAATGATTAGTCATTGACCTACCGAGCTAGGGGATACTTTGCGAAAGCAAAAACAAAAACAAAAAAGAAAAGAAAAAAGAGGAGGGGACACGTATTAAGAAAAGCCCAACTTTAATTTAAAAAAAATTGAGAAAGAAATTCTATCTCAAATTCTTTACAAAATGTTCCATCTCAAATTCCCACCACAAATTCTGTGGGAAATTTGTGATGGAATTAAATTGTATCAGAAGTTTGTGACAAAATTTTGATTCCGTCACAAATTTTCCACACCGACCGAATTCATTTTGTCAAAAATTTTGTCGAAAACTCATTAACGTTTCAAATCAGGGGGAAATTCTATCAGAAAACATAAATTTCGTCAGAAATTCTGTCAAAAATTCAATTTTTTTGGTAGTGAGTAACTATTTAAAAAAGGGTTAAAGGGCAATTTTGTCTTAGAAATTTTTCGGGGGCAATTTTACCTCAAAAGTTTCAAAAGGGAGCAATTATGCCCCTGCTGTTATCTCAATTACTTTCGATCGTTAGTTTACTAAATATGCTGAGTTGACAATTTACATATCATCTCTAGTATTTTTGTTAATATGAAACTTTATTTTAGAATTGTTAATTTTAAATCTAACTTTTAAAAAAATGAAATAAATAACATATAGATTTTCAAGACAAATTTACATCTTAATAAAAAATAATTGGATGACAGCTCAGTATACTTAATCACCTAACTGTCAAAATTAACTGTGATAACTTCTAAAATAAAATTACCCCATAATAAAAGTTTCAAGAGAAAATTACCTTCTTTTTTTATCTCTTTTAAAAAACGAAGGAAAGGGAGGGACATACAGAGTCATGAAATGACAAAGGGATCTATTTTTTTTTGGGGGGGGGGGGGGATCTAAAATGGTGACAGCTGTTTGGCGACCGACAAGAAAAGAAGCAAAAAAGCAAATAGATCATATAGGACCCACCCAAGATTGCCGTTCAGACTTCACAGCATTTACAGCCAAAACTTCACTCCCGCCTCTCCCCTCTTCCTAATAAAGCCATTAATATTAATTATTTTGCTTTTATCACTCTCAACTTCTTTTCCATTTTTTATCAACACATGCTGGCCCACTCTATCTTCACTTCTAACTCCACGTCTGGGGGCTTATTTTTCGATTACGCAAAAAAATTCATGCTTAATAAATCTCTTGAGTTTTACTTAGTTATAATGTGTGTCCTTTAAGAATCACCCTTAGAAGGATATATAACTTAAAGAAAATGGCAATAAAGTTCTAAGGACTAAATATATTCACTAAAAAATCTCATCACTTTTGACCCTTACTAAAAAATTTCTAGAGACTTTTAGGATAATAAGAAAGGTATAAAAAATCAAATCGGCTAAAAAATCGGTCACAATATGGGTTTAAAGAGTTGAATCGGGTCAGACCGGGGGTTGAACCGACCATATTAAAATATTATAATTTAGATGTTATAACTAAATACCCAAACGACAGGCTAATAAATCACTATTTTGTATGAATTATTAGGTTTAAGTAGTGTTTTAAATGTGGAAAAATGGAAGTAGGAAAGCATTATTGTGGATTAAATTGAATAAATAAGTGCATAGGGGTATTGTCATCATTTTAGCTTAATTGAAGATTAAAATTGTCGTTTACATGCAATTATATGCCTGATCATGAGTTGATGAAATTTTAGTGTAGGTTTGAAAAAGAAATAAGAAGAAAATGGGGATTAAGAGGAAGGAGGATTGAATTGCAAAGAAAAAACTAGTCAGGGGCATTTCTGTAAAGAAAAAAGGGACTTAATTGTAAAGAAAGTAATGAGAAAGCTAGAAGCATGAAGAAAAGATGGCACGGGGTCAGTTTGTGCAATATTCGTGGGGTCAAAATGCAATTAAAAATCTTCAAATGTAAAGTCAAAGGCGGAGCCGTCGTTGACTGTTGATCTTGCATACATCTAAACAGATATGAACCGTCCATAAAAAAATGCCCTAAACAACATAGTTTTAGGGCATTTTTTTTTAAAAAAAATACTTGGACTCGGCTGAGTCGACTCGGATTTGGTCGAGTCGAGACTCGACCCCCTGGTTAAACATGCAACCGGACCGGACAGGGGTCCAGTTGGCCGATTTTCCGATCTGGTTCTTTGTTAAGTGATAATAAGTCTAGAAGTGAAATTCCATGCCTACCCTTATCCTTAAAGCATCAAATGTTAAAGGAGAGAAAAGACTTTAACAACTTATGAGGCCGTAATGACAACTTCATAAGTATGTTTTGACAATTTGTAATACATGTTATAATAAGTGCACCTGAACATTTTAACAACTTATGAGGTCATGATGACAACTTCGTAAACACATTTTAACAACTCTATAAGCACTTTTTGACAATTTGTAATGCATGTTATGACAAGTCCACTTGGAAATTTTAACGACTTATGAGGCTATGATGACACCTTCGTAAGCACGTTTTAACAACTTATAATACATGTTATGACAAGTTCACTTGGAAATTTTAACAACTTATGAGGCTATAATGACCACTTTATAAGCATGTTTTGACAACTTATAATGCATGTTATGACAAGTCCACTTGAATATTTTAATAACCTATGAGGCCGTGATGACAACTTCGTAAGCACGTTTTAACAACTCATTTTGAACATTGTGAAAACTTGTGATATATGTGGTGACAATCCACCTAGACATTTTAACAACTTATGAGGTCATTTTAACAACTTTGTATGCACGTTTTGACAACTCGTTTTGAACATTGTGACAACTTGTAATGCATATAGTGACAAGTCCACCTGGACATTTTAACAACTTTGTATGCATGTTTTGACAACTCGTTTTGAACATTGTGACAACTTGTGATGCATGTAGTGACAAGTCCACATGGACATTTTAACAACTTATAAGGCCGTTTTGACAACTTCGTAAGCACGTTTTGACAATTTATAATGCATGTTATGACAAGTTCACCGGGAAATTTTAACAACTTATAAGGCTATAATGGCAACTTCATAAGCACGTTTTGACAACTTGTAATGCATGTTATGACAAGTCCACTTGAATATTTTAATAACTTATAAGGCCATGATGACACCTTCGTAAGCACGTTTTAAGAACTCATTTTGAACATTGTGACAACTTGTGATACATGTGGTGACAATTCACCTAGACATTTTAACAACTTATGAGGCCATTTTGATAACTTTGTATGCATGTTTTGAACATTGTGACAACTTGTGATGCATATAGTGACAAGTCTACCTGGATATTTTAACAACTTATAAGGCTATTTTGACAACTTTATATGCATATTTTGACAACTTCGTACAATTAATTAATGACCATTTCTTCATATTCTACCAATGTATACAATAACCACTGCATGTGCATGCTTTGACAAGTATATTAGCCAATTTTGACAACGTATAAAGTACAGACTAATCATATAAGTTGATAGTGTGAAACTTACAAATATAAGTGGTCACATATTCATGTACATATCTATGTAGTGATTACAACAACTTCTCAACCCACAAAAAAAAACCACACAAATTTCATAACATGCATTATAAGTTGTCATAATGGCCTCATAAGTTGTTAAAATATTCAGGTGGACCTGTCATAACAAGTATTACAAGTTGTCAAAACGTGCTTACGAAGTTGTCATTACAGTCTCATAAGTTGTTAAAGTTTCCATGGCTAAGTGCGTGAAAAGACGTGAATTTCTCTCTCCTCTAACATCTAATGCTTTAAGGATAAGGGTAGGCAGGTCATTTCACTTCTATACTTATTATCCCAAAAGTCCCTTGGAACTTCTTGGTAAGGATCAAAATTGGTAAGATTTTTTAATGAATATGTTTGGTCCTTGAGACCTTATTGCCATTTTCCCTATAACTTATACCGGGTGCCATTACCTTCAATTTATTTTTTTAAGGATGTATAAACATTAAGTTCAAGTTAGAAAACCAATTAGCAATCAATCTATTTTCCTGGAATTGTACGTAATTTTTGTTTTTCATTAATACATTATCACATATTTGTGTTTACATGACGCTCTATATATTATTAGAACCTCTGCCATATATAGAAAAGCGAGATTTGAATCGACGCTCCGTCTTGACATATATGATGGTTTTACAACAAAAAAATGTCATATATCACTATTACAAAAAAGAGGTAAAAGTAACACACATATTGTAACCTTTCTTAAAAAAAGCGCCACAACTTTTGCTTTCTTAAAAAAAAGAAAGTAAAAAATGTAGCATTTTTTTATAAAATGTGCCACAGCTACTAAACACCTTACAAATGCAACGAGATGTCAAATCTTATGTGTGAGTATATATATTTTAAATAAAAAGGAGAAAGTGAGACCCAATTGAGGTTTCGCTCTCATTGGGGGTGTGGGGGCACCTTACCCTAATTGGGGGCTCTTTTTTTAAAGAGCATCCCCTAATTGAAGGATTTTCTCTCTCTCCTATTTTTACTTTGCCGCCACTTTTTTTATTCTCACTCGTTTTAACTTTGTCTCTTTTTTTCCTCTTAGTTTCTTCTTCATTTATCTTCCCTCTTTCTTTATCTCTTAACTCCATCTCCATTGAAGTTTGAGGTCCACTATTATTTTTTCTTCTTATTGGTCTCCACTAAAAAGAAATGCCGAACAACTCCTCCTTTGATTTTTTTTTTCATATTCTCTTGTTATCTTATATGAGTCGTTCTCATATTATTGTTACTTAGTGATTGCTCTCTTGTACGATCTATTCTTATATTTATCTTATTGTTACTTATTAATTGTTCTCTTATTCCACAGAATACTTATTTGACTATTTTTAATATTTTGTTCAAGTTTTGTTATTAGGTTGGAATTAACCTCTTTACTTGACTTGCAATAATCAGTAAATATTCTAAGTTAGCTGCTTGTTTGTATCATATTTGATATTTGAGTTACATTTAATTAAGGTTTAATTTGTTTTCATATTCAATTTTTCTCTATAAATACGGTTCTCAAATTTACGTTTAAAGTGTTATGGATAAAAATAATATAGGGTTCTAAAGGAAAAATAAAAAATATTTTTTTAAAAGAAATGACTTTAGGTAGCGCTTCCTCAAAGTGAACTACCCACTTCCTATGACACTTCATAGCTCCTCAAGGAAGCACTACCTAAAGTGATTTTTTCTTTAAAAAAAATATTGGAATTCTTGTGAAGCGCCACAAGAACCTAATGTAGCACCAAGATATGTGGATAAAAAAAACACCCCAGGAATTTTTTTTTTGTAGTAGTGTATATGTGAACCATATATGATGGTTTTTAAACAACTACCATATATAAAAAGGAGGAATTTGAATCAACACTCCGTTTTAACATACATTACAATCTACCAAAAAACAGTCATATATACGAAAGTAATATATCTTGGTTTTTTAAGAACTGCGATATATAGACTGTAATTATATGGCGGTTTTTATTTAAACAATCGCCATACATATTATGTGACAGTTGCTTCTACATATTCTTTTAAAAACTAAAATCTAAACCATATTTTCACGATTTCAACCCATTACCTGTTTGTCGCACTGTCGTCCAGCCACTATTTTCTGATATCCCCACGTTGATTTCCCTCTCTATTGTTGCTGAAATTGTGATTCTCCTCCTTCTGGTATATGTGAATGCATTTTCGATGGATGATTTTGGGTTCTACATTTGGTGTTCTTTGAATCTTTGCAAAATTTGCGATGAATCGAATAAAAGCGAGAATTTTCTTCCTTAAGTATAGTTTATTATGCAAAATCATTGTTTTACTGCCAAAATTTTTACTTGGATTGTGGGTTTTGTGTTTTTTGCATAAAAGTGATAATTTTCTTCTCATTGTTGCTCTGTTCTTTGTTGTGCGTTACGTAACTTGTTTCTCTTATACGTCCTATAAGTTTTTATTTAAAATTATTGATGCCCGTTGCTCTAGGTTTTTAATATACAGTTTAGGGTCCTTATTTGATTAACTACTAACTATTCATTACTTGTTTTCTATAACCCTAAATTATTGTACATATGTATAAATTGTTTCTCTAACTCTGACTCTTCGTTTGTTGTTCTTGACCATCTTTCAGAGAAAAAAGAACGCATGGATCTTGTAGGATTCTTAAGAAATTACTTGATTTCTTTTGGCTTCTCATGTTCTGTGAATAACCAGACTACAAATTGATGCTTGCCCAAAATGAGGTAAATTAAAATGCTCTTTCAGCTTTCCCCATTGATCCATGTCACTATCATTAACTTTTGTCATTCAGAATTATAATGTCCACTATTTCTGATTGAATGGCACAGCTTAATGATAGTGTGGGAGATCAATGGGAAAGCAAAGAGAACTTAAATTTCTCCTCATTGTTGCTTTTATTCTTTAAATTATTGATATGATGCTTAGCTTGCTCTAATATGGGTTTTTACTATATATATATATATATGATCATCTTGTACATGCATATATATTTGTTTCAAACACAGGATCTTCCAGAGTCCCAGATAATTCATAATCCTCCAGAAGGCAAACAATTCATCCACATCGTCTCTTGCATCAATTAACTATAATAGTTTACTTTTCTCGATCTTCAACATAGGGTACTTCTCATCATATATGTAAGTTGTATACATACAACTTCTTACATATATGGTGAGAAGTTAATGTGGTGCTTAAGAGAAATTAAAAAAAAAATCATGATGGATGATTGCAGAAGAGGATGTGGATGAATTATATTGTTTGCCAAAGGATTATGAATTATCACTAGAAAGAGACTCTGGCAGATATTGTGTTTGAAACACAGGAAATATTTGGCAGTTGTTTACAAACAATTATTATTATATATATAACGCATACATGACGTTTCTTTATTAAAAAAAACTGTTCATGTATATATATATATATATATATGAGACAATACATGACAGTTTTTAAAATATATGACGGTTGATAACCATTATATATAAGTAAAAATAAACGTTAAATATAATCAATTATGTGGTAGTGATATTCTTACATTAATAAAAATTATATAAATATAAGATTTGGGAGATGGCCCAAATTTGGATCTCATATGACTCCAATTTAACAATAATAAAATAAATTAAAATATTTATGAATTATTTACTATTAAGGTTGTTTTCCCTACGGGGATGAGCGAAAATAATAATAACAACAACAATTACACGTGTTACTTACTTTCTTTACATGGAAATGTATGAAATGGCAGTAAAAAAAAAGTTTAACGCCCAATTCTAATTAATTGAGGGAGTTATGCATGAAAACAAAACTTGAGTAAGCTTAAATTTAAACAGTTAACTTAATTTAGTCATCCACAGAATAATTCATGAATCATTAACTTTTAATGGATTATTCATCCATATGGTACATTTAATCCAAATTAAAGCTGTAACATATTGGGATAAAAATAAAATGGGTCATGAACTGTATTAGCATATCTTTACAACTTGTGCATGGCAAAAAATATATCTTTTCAACTTGTGATAATAACTCTAACCACACGCAACGCATCACTATTCACTTAGATTCTAGATACACAACATATTTCTCTGATCAAAGTAAACTTAGACAAAAAATGTTTTTCATTCCCTAGCTTTCCATCAACTTAAAATACATTGGTTAACTATAACAATATTTTAATCATTCAACTTTCAAAATTAAATAAAAATATATATGGCACACAAACTTCCTCAGTACCGTTTAGAACCCTACCTCTTCCTTTCTCATCCTATTCTTTTTATAACATTAAGATCAATATTTGAATGGTCAAGATTTAGTTTTATACAAAATAAAATGTTTGTTTTCTTTATTCTAGTATTGAATTATTCATATAAAAAATTAGAAATTCATATTTAATCAATTATTTTTTTAATAATGTAACATTTTTATAATAATTTTATAAAATATCAAATATCGACCAATTAAATGTTGATCTTATGGTTTAAAAAAGAGAAGATGATGGGAAGGGAAGAAAAGGGATTTTGAATATATTATTTTCTCGTTGTTAATAAATTAAAGATTAAATTAGCTTTATTCTTAACCAAGATATCCGATAATAGAAACAAATAAATACGACATTTTTCCTTTGCTAATAGAGAGGAAATTTTTACTATATTTTAGAAATTAAAGAATTGAAAATTAAAAAATATTGTATAATTAAAATTAAGAACTAGCATAATTATATAGGTGTATTGAGCTATACAAAGTAAAAAAGTTCAGTATCTTTATCAAAATTTTACTTTTCATTGTTTGTCTTCTATTCATTGGTCCTTTCCAATACTTTCACCAAACAGAATATTTTTTTCTATTATTATTTCATTAGAAAAAAATGAAAGGGGAATAAGTTTTATGTGGCGTGGCCTTTTCTCCTCTTCTTGTTTCTTGAGGTATCTCATTTGACATGAATTAAATAATGAAGAATATAACTTTTAGAAAAGCATGAAAGTTAGATTTATATATATAAAGCATGAGAATGTCTAATCTCGTTATATCACCTTAAACATGTTAGACTATTCGATCATCTTGTATGAACAATTTAAATCAAATTTATATTATTCAAATTCTGAAAATATATGGAAGGATTCAATTCTCAACCTCTCTAATGATAAAGTAATTTTGTGCCAGAATCAAATGATAAAGTATTTAATTAGAAAAAACTATATTGAGGTCCCAAGAAATTAATATCAAAAAGGTCCTTATAATAAATTGAGGAGCTATTATTAATAAGCTGATTGACAACATGAAGGGCTAATTGTGACTTGTCAAAAAATAAATTTCTTTATTTGAGACCTTAATGTAATTATCCCTATTAATTATACAGCTAGTGTGAATTGATCTAACTGTTAGGCATATAACTTAAATAAGGCAATTACGTGTTACATACAGTTGCTTTAATTTCTATTCATTTGTTGAAATATGCAAGAATTTTCATGAGGTTGAGTTTGAATTCCTACACCTATATAATATGATGGTTTTATTGATAAATAATATTATCTTCAGTCTTAAACATAAGATCCACTTGACTTTTGAAAAATTTTAAAAAAGTTAATTACATTATATATGATATAATTATACATATATAATATAATGATATACTACATATATGATATCCTAAGAAAGCATTTAAATTAGTAATTTTTCTTCAAACTATTTTGTCTAATTTATAAACTAATATATAATATAATGATACATTACATATGATATGACTAAGTAACTTATTTATCTTTTTATTAATCTCTTCTAAATGTAGAACCTAATTTATAGTGTAATTTTGCAATACAAATTAGGTTCTACATCGAATTGAAAGTAGTTCATAAACATTTGTATTTAGTTTTAAGTTATAATGCCTTGCTCTAAGCAAACACCTAAACTTTTTTATCTTGGCAAAAAAAACCACTAATTATATGACTATATGAGCATATAGATAATATGAAAGGGAAAGAATTTCAGCTTAATATAGAATATTAATGCAAGTGCATCGATGCACTGCTTTCACATTAAAATTTGAAAAGAAAAACATAAAATAAACTTCCACTTAATTAGGAATCAACTTATCAATTAGATGCATGCATTTCTTTAGCACAAATACGTTTAAAGATATGTAATTAGTGTTGGAAATAATTAGTGGGTGTGCCATAAGGAACAAGTCCCACGTTGTTTAGGACTGTGGGGGTTCAGGTAGTGGTAATCTTGGACCATTAATTAAATAAGTTAAGAGGAGAAATAAACTTGCATAATGTTGAGCCACATGGAAACTTGGCAATTTCCCTATATGCGAGTTAGAAGTGGACTAGGTGTATTTATGAGAGATCTCTCAAAAATTCAAGTTTGTTTAAATAAATTATTTTATAGCCCTTAATATTTTGATGCCATTCATTGAAAATATGAATGTTAGTTATGTGTTGGAAACTTCTTCATAATATTTTATTGTTATATAAGTAAATGGTTTTAAAATCATTACTCAATGTTTATTGTTTTGAAAACTGTCCAATGTTCAATTGTAATTACAATTGAATAGACTTATGAACGCATATGCTGCACAACGTCATTTTGGATTTACTATAAACGTATGAAATTGATCCACCAACGTCTATTTGCTTTTAATGGTTATTAAAAGGAAAAGAACGTTGGCTTACTGATTCTTTGAAGCAGATTGAATTACTTTTATAAATATATATTGAAACGGTTTCCAACGTTCACAACCATTAGCATATAATGGCTATTAAAAAGAACTTATATGAAGGCGTTTTATTTTTGATTCAAGCTGCTGCCTAAAATCTGATTTTCTTGTCTATAAAAGAGCTCAAATGAGAGGTTCAAAAAATACACTTGACTCTTGAGGTCTATACACTCCTCCTCTAAAAATACTTTCTTGCATTTTCTGAGTTCTATTATCTTTTGAAGTTCTGCTTACCCTATTATATAGGAAGGGTTCGTTTAATCTTGAGGAGTGCCGCGTCTTATCTGCCGATAGTCGCAGAATAGCTCTTAAGGACAGTGTCCTCTGGCACAACTCGGATCAATTTTACCATTTGTAGGTGCTATTGCTTATTGGATCTGCACGAGACCAGGAACAAAAAGAAGATCAATCAATTTTTTGTGACAATCTAGGAGCTACCATCAACATTAGCAATTTAACCAATTAACCAAAAAGTTCAAGTGATTTCATGAAAATGCAATTACCTAAACTTACTTCTAAGCTAGCAAATGAGCTAAGTGAATATAAAATCAGCAACTAATAGGGCAAAACAATAGACAAGAGAATATGGCTTCCTAGATCTTGGGTTGGATCTTCATTGTCTCAAAAATGATTTAAGGTAATTGGTCACATGAATTTTTCAGGCATATGAGTTAACAACTAGCTAGCTTTAATATTACAAATCACACAACTTGTATGAGATATAATTTGCCTCTTGAATTCAATAGAAATTGAATGTATCAACACAATTCATCTCCCACATAAATACTAACCAGCATTTATATTCAGCAGTTATGAATGATTACACATCCAATCCATATCTCACTAGGAATATAGTTATACATACTCAATGAATTAATCAATTATCACTAAAATTAAGCACATAAAAGCATTGATACATCAAATTCCTATTAATTTCTTGTGAAATATACATCATGTCTAGCTGAATCCAATCACAAATGGTTCATAGAACTAGAATAATACATTGGGAATGCAATTCAAGAATCATAATGAGTAAAAAACATAATTGACTCTTACTCTTAAAATGGAAATACAAAGGACTCAGATCCGATCTACACTCTAGTGCAACCACTTAATTTAGCCTCTTATAACTAAGAGACACAAGTCTTCAACTTCATAGATTTTAGCTCAAGACCTCTCCAATTTGGTTCAGAAATCTCACAAGAGAGCTTCACAAGGGAGCTAGAATTCTGAATCAAATTGGAAATAATATAGGCTGGTCAGTACTTTGTTCTGTCTGGGTTGGGAGCTAAAAGTGTTTCTATGAAAGAGAAGAGCTGAAGGTGAGATTCACGTCATAATGCGTGGCGATAAATTGTGAATGAATGTGAAGCTGTATGGAACGAGTTTCCCTGCCTATCCTGGGGGAGCTCATCCCATCTGGATTATCCAAATAAGATCTGGATGGTCTAAATTTATTTTTTAAGTTATGATTTTTGCCAGAAAAAATTATTTTTTGACAAAGTGATAATTAAGATATTATCTTTATTTTAGATTATCAATCCATTAATATAATTTTTAAGAAAATAAAAAAAATAAATATGGACCATCCATATCCCATCTAGATAGTCATAATGGGAAAAGGTTCCTTGCCTATCGGTTTCGGTCATGAGATGCTACAAACTACCTCCACCCTCTGATTCAATGCGATGAGATGATGATGACACGTGTTAAATGAGTGGTGCTGTAAAGTGCACGTGATCCTCCCTTCTCTTGCCCAATCACCAAAGTAATTTGGGTATGTGGCTTCCATACGAGGCTCTAATTAGTTGGTGTAAAAATGTCTTTATGAGCCAAGTCTTCAATTTTACACTTAAGTTCCTCTTGGCCTTTTGTTTTGTAATCGTTTGTAATTAAATTTTTATTTGCTCTTTTCTTCAATTTCTCCCAAACTTTCCTCCAACAAAACCAAATAATTTGTAACAACAAATATCTTCAAATTTCAAATATCTTTAAATTAAATGTCAGGGAGAAATGAAAAAAATGTCCCTTTTAGCCAAAATTTCATATTTTCCTAGTTAATCCCACATAATTCTAATCTATTCATTTTAATGCACTTTAGGCATAGTATACTTAATAAAACCATCTAAAATGCATGGAATTATCAATAATATATCTATAATTTCAAACAAATACATAAATAGTGATTTTTATTATAAAATGCACCCGTAAACTTTCTGTTTTTATTTGTACAATCACTTAAAATTAAAGACTTATTATGTAAGATATCTGACAACCAGATTACCTTTTTTTATTTGAAGATTTCTCCTCTTGAGGTTTAAAGTGCAAAGACATTTAACCTATCTCAACAAGGGCGTTTCCCAATATTTGAACTTACGTTGTTGTCCTTATTATAGGGGTGAAGCCACTTACTTCCTCAACCAACAATATAACAATATGTTGAACAACCATATTACTTAAACCAAATATTGTTGGTGGATTTGAATAATTTTAAGCACACAAATAAATTAGTGCCTATTTGGTACAAACCTATTACATCTTGCAATGTAGTGCAACGTGATACAATGGTAATGCGATGCAATACTAATTACATGGCAAGTGTTTGGTTAGATTTTTAAGCAAGATGTAATGAGCTATTTTTTTAATAATTATTTAAAATTAATATATCACACAAAGTCTATTTTACCCTTAATATAATCTTTGTAGAA
>JBAGKO010000003.1:510519-538423 GCA_037177275.1 Acacia concinna | reverse complement strand
AACAATATAATAGAAAATAATATAATGACATAAAATGTAAGTAACAACATAATGTAAATAACAACACAATGAAAATAAAAGTAAAAAAAAACTTGTAAAGGACGTTAAAATAAAAAGAAGTAATACTGATCTCCAACCTTAGCCATGGAATCCCATATATAAAACAATCGGTAACAAGATCTCTTTAATTCCATATAATGGCTTAGATTATTCCAGATATATAAATAAAATAAAAGGCAAAAAAATAAGAAAAAGAAGAAGGCATTACAAAAACAACGTTCAGAAAAATATATATCCGGTAGAGTCTCGTGCTAATAACGTGTTATAAAATTAAAAAATATAAGAGTTGATATAAGAGGGATAGAGAGAATATTATATGAGAAACATGGAGGAGCTCTTATTCACATCATTATTAATTCCAATACATTGCCCATGATCTCTATTTATAAGCCTCTAACTATTTTTTTTGAGCAAAATTATCATTTTATTAATCACAAAATCTGAATTACACGCACTAATCACTTGTAAATAAAAAAAACAAACATCCTAAAATACAACCTATAGAATCAAAGAAAATTCATTAATCCTAGATTACAACCTATACCAATCAACAAATAAATCCTATACTATTATCCTATACCATTTCTGTCCAAATTTGCTTCTTTAATATCTGCTACATCCTACTGAATGATCGTACATAGAGAGGGTGGTGGTTTAAAAAACCATCCTTTTAGTACCATTCCTCTCATCACTTCGGCTGCCAGAAGATCTGCAGCTTTATTTCCGTTTCTTGCAACCAATAACAGTGACCGATCTTGCAATGAATCCATCGTCTCAATACACTTATTCACTATATCTACACTCCTCCATTCACAACCTTCCACTTTCCTCTTCTTTATCATCTAATATAGGGTATTACAATCAGTTTTAACAACAACTTTACCTTTACTGAATTGAGCATTATTTTGCAATGCCTCAAATATAGCTAAGCCTTCAGCAATAAATGCAGAGTTAGCCACTACTTTCCATCCACAGCCTCTAACATAGTCCTCTAACCATTGAATTCTATATCTATGGTTACAAGTAAATAAATATGAGCATAATGGTATTTAACCACAAGAAACTCCCACAATCCATTCATTAGGGAAGTTATAGGTTTAAAACATTGAACATACATGGAATATCAAGAGTGAGAGGTTATGGAGTACGATATGAAAAATTAAGAGTAGAGAGTTTATGGACATCCACATTCTAACATTTTTACAACAGTTTTTCTAATATGAACTGACAAAGCTTATTTGTTTTTTTTTTAATATCCAGTCTTATTCTATTTATTGGTCACATTAACTAATCCACATAAATTAAGAAAAATTAGTTAATTATTTTAAAATAATTCATATTTCTGCAAATATTCATCATTAATCAATACAATTTTTGGATCATTAAAATTTCTTTCAATGCTTCTTCTCATTACTACTTTTCTCACATCCTTTTATTTCCTCTGTTTTCATTTTCTTTTCTGTTACAAAATAAATCATGCGATGTATTGTTAGTTGTTACGAGTTTAATTTTTTTTTTTATAATAAGACAAAATGCTATAATAACAATGAAGTGAGAGTTCTGCAAAGTGGAAGTTGGCCAAAAAAAGAAAGAAGAAGAGGAACAAAAAGGAAATAGGACCGGATCAATCTAATTTAATAAGTAGAAAAAAGAGGGAACTATATGTGTAAAGTCAAGATACTATTCTAGAGCATTTACATAACAAAAGTGGATTTAAATCTCGCATAGACCAGGTTT
Source organism: Acacia concinna (assembly GCA_037177275.1). NCBI lineage: Eukaryota > Viridiplantae > Streptophyta > Magnoliopsida > Fabales > Fabaceae > Acacia > Acacia concinna. The sequence goes on along the minus strand of JBAGKO010000003.1, from coordinate 536,626 downwards.
GCATTAAAGGCTACTCAATAGTTTCCTTTACTTAACATGTAAGTTAGTCTCACGTGAAAAATGTACGTATGTTCTTATATTTCTCAGAACTTTTTTCGCCCCCCGATGTAATTCAATAGCAGACAAATATATTTTTCACATTAGAAGCAACAAAAAACCCTGTCTAAAATTCTAAATTATCATACTCAATAATAATTTATTGGAAAAATTTCAGAAAAATACTTCCCCAAATTTAAAAATTTTAAAAAGGATATTAACATTTTAAAAAGATACTAAGGTACTATAGACTAAATTAGATTTTTTTAAATTCACTGACATGAACAGTTATTAGCACGAAATAACAAAAATCATTACTCTTCTTGCGAAACTATTACTCAAATAGCGAAAATCCAACATTGTTCATATCACGGGTAGATTCCCCTCTATCATCTGTCAGATGAATAGTGTCAGTATCAATGTCAGATGAACAATGCCGACAGGGGGGAGAGAAAGTGATAAGTACGAAGTAGCAAAAACCATTACTTAAATAGCGAAAATCCACTACTGTTCACGTCAGTGAATTTTGAGGGGAAAGAGAGTGACCAACACGGACTAGTGAAATCCATTACTCTTCTTGCAAAAACAACTACTCATCTTGTGAAAATCACTACTGTTCACATCAGCGAATTTGAAAAACTCAATTTAGTCCATGATACCTTAGTGTCTTTTTAAAATTTTAACATCCTTTTTAGAATTTTTAAATTTAGGGAGGTATTTTTTTTTTTGAAATTGTCCCTAATTTCTTGTCATTCCTAAGTTATTACTCCCTTTGTTCTTAAATACAAAACCCATTTTTATAATATAAAAATGGGTCTTATATTTAAAAATAGAGAGAGTATATGCTTGAGTCGTGATTTGAGATATTCCTACATCAACACAATGTGAACAAGCCTTATCCTTTATTTTAAAGAGTAAAATACACCGAGTTTTCTTCTATTTATTCTAAATTATTGAAACTTTCAATATATTTTAAAATTTTATATGAACCTTTTTAAAGTTAAAATATATGTTACATAAATTTTTTTCTAATTTTGAAATTTAATTTACATCCACTCAATTGTTAGTTGACCGTTAACTCACATTATTGACTCGTTATATTGACTAAAATGGCCCTCCTTAATGATGATGCAATCTTTGACATAAAAGATAATAATTTAATTATATATCTTTATCTTTATCCAAAATTTTAAAAAATTTAGCACATGTTTTTGAATTCTTTTGTGTTCCCATCAAATCGATTGCCATATTAAAAAGTTAATATTATTATAATTTTCATTTTCAAATATATTTAAAAAATTTAACCATCCTTACTTATTAAAATTTACTTATGATATAATATTTTAATTACATATGTTGGCTAAAATGGTTTGCAATCATATTAATATATATATTCATATACATACAAACATACATATATATATATTTCAATTAAGTTATAGAATTATAAAATGATATAATTTTGAGATTTTTATATTTAATATTTTATAATTCAAAATTTTGAATATATTTCATTAAAATATCTTTGTTAAAAAAAGGACTCAAATTTTTTTTGGCAAGTAAGTAATATTTTTCAATTAAAAAATTACTTAATTTTTTTTGTGAATTTAGTAAAAATATTAAATACTATTACATCATTAATATGTATTAATGTTAAAAGATAAAACAGGGATTTAGTATAATGAGGGCTAAATTAGTAAATAATATTTTTAATATGTTTTTAATTGAAAAAACTTCAATAACCTTTTTTAGAAAATTATTTAATGGTGTTAATGCTTTGGACTAAAATATATATTTTCAAAATATATGAGAAATTTGTGTAATTGAGCCAAAATATAAAGGTGTTATTCTATTTTACTCTTATTTTAAATTGTGGAAAAGAGATAAATATGTGATTTCTATTCAAATATAAAAAAAATATTTTTTTATAAAAAAGAGAGACTTCCTATTTCTTAACTTGAACATTTATAACTTGTTTTGCTTTTATATTTTATTTAAGGGTAAATGTGCAAATTTATTAATAAACTTTTTTATTATGAGTACTAACACAATTATTTTTTGTTGGTTTTATAATTAAATAAAACATTTAAGTCTCCTGCAACGTTTATTAAAGGGAAAATCCTAAAAAAAATATAAGGAAAATAGAAAAATCTCAATTCAGTACAATGATATCAGAAAATCCCAAATAATTTTTTTTGTAATTTTTTTTGCATAATTACGAAAATGTCATTAGATTTTTAATAATATACATCTTAATTCACAACAAGAGTATCTCAATTAACAATATCAGCACAAACAACTCATATCGTAAATACATAGCACCTAAATGCTTCTGATGTTGTTAGTTTAGATACTTGTGTTGTGAATTATGATAGTCATGTTGTTAAAAATTCAGTGGCATTTTCATAATTACACACAAAAAAAAGTACAAAATGTACAAAATGACTAATTTGAGATTTTCCGATTTCGTTGTACTAAATTAAAATTTTTCTATTTTTCTTATCTTTTTTTGAGATTTTCCCTTTATTAAATGCCACTTAAACAATCATGGGCCTGATGTCCAAAATGGATGGAAGTTAGGACTAATTAATGGAGTTGTCAAATATGTTATATTAAAAAAGAATATGTTTGTTTTTAGATAGAAGATAATTGTGTTAAGTGCTCATAGTGAAAAAGTTCATCGTTAAATTTTTATTTTTGCCATTCATTCAAGAATAAAACATAAATTAAAGAAACTTATTTTTATATAATGATATATTAACTAAAGAAAACTACAAAAAATTATATTTATAAAATTAAATCTAAAGAAATAACATTCCAAAGTACGTGTAAACATGGAATTAAGATCCCAATCATTAATTCCCTATACAATCCCTTTCTTTTCATTTGTTAGTTAAGGTTTTAGTATATAAATTAACAAACACAAATGAAAAAAATAGTAATTTAATTTAGATACATTAATATACAACAAATCAAACATAAACACGAACTGAGTGCTATGTAGCCTTACTGCCTAACATACAACAATTGAGATAAATAGAAATCTTGAGGTTCACTCAAAAGTTGCCACTTTGATTGCGCCTCCTAAGCCTTCTTGACCATAGTACTAGTACTACCGAAGTATCCAAGTGGTCGAGTACCCTGATATAATATATGTGTGTGTTAGGTTAAGTTTGGAAATAAAGTTGTTAAAATTATAAAAATCAAGTTGCAATAAAATTATGTAATCCAAGAATTGAGTTACAATATAATCAAGTAAACACTATTAATTTTTGCTATAAATCCTAGTATTGAATACTTATGAATTATGTTGATAAAAAAATACTTATGAATTACGAAATTATTGGTGTGATTTATGTTAATTTTTATAAATGCACTGATGAATTATGATTGACATTATTATTGGGTCAAAGGCATGTCTTATTCTTACCCATTGTTGTCAAACTCCTTAGTCAAGTCTTTTATTTTACCAATTTTATATTATTATCTTACAAGTGTTACGTTTGTATTTAAACTCATATTATTCACAAACTCAGTAAAATTCATGAGTTTACCTATCGAGTTTACTGATTTTATATTTTTACTTTACAAAATTATGTCAACTCGTTATTGAACTTATATTGTTATGCTCCATTTAATTATATTCAATAACTTTATATATAAATTTCACATAAATGTTTTTGTTGAATATGATAAATTATCGATATATAGATGTTGATGATTTAATTTTAATTATTTATATTTAAAATATATTTAAATTAAATTATTACATACATTATATACTTTTAATATATATTTATTAATAAAGGAAAACTTTTACAAGTTTATAATTCAAATTCACATGCTTGTTACAAATTTAGTTAAACTTATAAGTTAGACAAATTATTCCTACAAACAAGATGTTAAGATTGGAGATCTTTTTATTGGCACCTGAAAGGAATATCTCAATATTGACTTAATTTATAGGATTTCGCATATCCAATTTCAAAGCATATATTATAAAAGAAATACCTCTTTCTTAATTGAAAATATCATTTATTATCATGCATCAACTTCAACTCGAAGGGAAAAAATTGGGAAAATTGCGTTGAGATATTGAATAAGAGAATTTACATTAAAGAGGTCCTGATATAGAAAAAAATTACTATTAGGTCCCGTAAAATTGTCAATAGCATCTCAGGAGTTATTAGTGACAACTCTATCGTAATATATGGGGTTGTTAACTGAGACCTAACAATAATTTTTTTTATCTTGAGACCTCTTGATGTATATTCCCTTACTTGGGATCTTTAGGCAATTTTTCAAAAAAAAATTGACCCTTTGCAAGAGTTGACCAACTTGATGTAACCCCCTACAACTTTATAACCGATTCAATTATTATATAGGGTGGTTTAGCCAGTGACTTTAGTTAAAAAATTATTTCAGAAAAAAAAAAAAGTGATTTATCAATAACTTATAATGACTTTTTTTAGAGCTTTTTTTGTTTAAATTTTTTTTATGTATTTAAAATTTGATAGTTATGTAATATTTAAAGTGAAAATATTCTTTATATGTTGTCAAAATTAATTTTTTAAAAAATCCAAGACTAGTATAACACACAATTAAATGTTTATTTCTAATTAGATGAGAAATTTTTAACAAGTTAGTCTTTTATTATGTCACGAACCTAATTCATTTGTGTTAAACTTTTATTTGTCAATAACTCTCCATATTTAGGGTATTTAAAGTATACTTTGAATATATTTGAAGAGTTATCTAAATAATTTTAATGAAAATTTGGTAAGATTTTATAAAATATCAAATTGATGCATCTTTGTGAGATCCCCAAATAAAATGTAAGTTTTCAAGATAAATAAAGATATCATAACAAATAGAAGTTTTTTTTTAAAAAAAACTAAATAAAATTGGTTTAGTATTATCACATTATTAATATATTCCCTTACTTTCAAATATGGCAGTGTTTTAAAATAAAAAAGAAGACAAGAAGAAATAGAAAGACGAAGCAGCAAAAAAAAAAGAAAAAAGGAAGCAGCAGCTGTCCATCATATTCAGAGAAAAGTAGTTGAAATGTAACTTCATATAAGAAGTTATTTGTTCAGTTAAAATTAATACATATCAAAACACTTTTCAATATAAAAGCTCGTTTATCAAAAGTCTTATAGCCTAGTGCTAATGGTATCTCTCAAGTGGGAGGAGGTCACGGGTTCAATCCCGTCATTGTAACTTCAGGCCATTAGTCCCTGCCCGAGCTTATAAGCTCTATTTTAAAAAAAAAAATATAAAAGCTCGTTTAATGTTATTAATAAGTTATTTTTTAATTAAACAAGTGGTACCAAAACACCCCATATCACTTATGTGTAACTTGAATAGTTGTGACATGTTTTCATTTCATTTTCAAACCTTTTATTTTTAATTTTTGTTGTTTTTTTTCTTCCATACATATTTTTTGTTGTTGTTTTAGATATGAGCATTGTTAACTCTTATTCTAGGTGGTTTAACGCTGTACCAAATAAATATGTAAAAAAAATGTTTTGTCTCATAAAATGTTAAGCGGGTTTTAAATTGTTCCAAACAACTTTTAAATTCCTTATTCTTCTAAATAGAAAGTAGAAACTTTTTCATAGAGATTTTTTATTAGTAAGTTTATAGTTCTCAACTTTATTTAAGACAAAACTGAGTTCTATTGGTTTAAAGATTAATGTGCAAATTTGGTAATCAACTATTTTTTTTATGGGCACTTAGCAAAACTAACTATTTTATGTGTAAAATAAGGCATTATGATTTTTTTTAGAAGCATTTATAACAACGCCAACTTTTACTTTTTGCATTGTGAGTCACACTTGTCTTATCTTTCTCTATTATTTTAATACCATTTTGAAAGAGTTAAAATGTAAATTTAAAAATGAACTACTTTCCTAAGGATGTCTAACACAATTATTTTTAACAAGAGCATTTATATAATGCCTTTACCATTTTTTTCATAAAAGTATTTATAAGACAAATATAAACATTTAAAAAACAAATAAAAGGATTTAAACTAATTCATAGATTTAAAAAATGTTGCTCATTCACATATTTATCTTGTAAATTTTTTTATTGGACATGTTGGATCAAAATAAAAGTAACTTTTGTAAGTGGAAAGACAAATATAGGTATTTACAATATATATGTGAATGACTAAAATTTTTTAACTTTCTAAATTATTTTAAATCCCTTTATTTTTTTTGTAAATACTTTTACAGAAAAACAAAGTAGGGCATTAATGTAAATACTTTTATATAAATGCTTGTATTTGTATTGTAAATGCTCTAATGAAAAATAATTGTGTTAGGTGCCTATAGGAAATGAATTTATTACTGAATTTGCACCTTAATCTTTCTAAAAATATATTAAAAAAATAAAGTAAGAAAACTTATAAGACCTATAGTTGATTGCATTAAAAAAAGTTAGTTTGGGGACAAACCAACCTTTAGAGAAAAAAATATTTTAATGCATCCTTTTTTTTTTTTTATAAAGGAGGTTTTGAACTCAAACAAACTTTTTTTCATAAACTATTATTTTTAGTTTTTTTTTTGTTGTACGGGTGAAGAGTATATTTTAGGGAAATCTGCATTAAGGTTTAAAATAAGGGACTTTACGTCAAATAGGTCATGTGTAGGAAATTTATTACTGTCAGATCCCAAGGTTGTTAATATAGCCCTTGAGGTTGTTAATTGGGACTTGACAGTAATAAATTTTTTAACTTAGGACTTGAGAAGAGTATATTTTTTTCACGGAACCTATTTAACGTATATTTCCTTATTTGAGATCTAAGTGTAATTTTCCGATGGATTTATTAGGTAATTGATAGAAAAAATATATATATTCTATAAACATATAAATTATAATGTAAAAGGAATTAGTGGAATGAAAATGTAGAAATACTAATAATTCATCATTATTACTGTTAAAAAAAACATGGATTGGTGAATATATATATATACACGATTGAGATTGATAAAAGGAAAAAATACAAAAACATATATATATATATATATATCAAAAGGGGCACCTGGCTCCCTTTCATTAATAACTTTAAAAAATAAAAAAATAATAAAGGGGTCACGTGGGAGGGCTGGGGGCAATTTAAATTATGGAAAATAGTAATAAAGTCCCAAGGAACAGACATATTTATTAAAAAATCCTATCAATTTTATCCCCTTATCAAAAAGTCTCAAAATGTAAAGAAAAAAAATAACAACTTAGTAAGCCAAATTTACAACTTTGATAGAGAGTTTTGACAACTCTATTTCAACATTTGCTAAAAAGTCCTACAAATTCTTTATCCCTTACCAAAAAGTCCCAAGGTCCAAAGAAAAAAATTAACAACTTAGTAGGCAGAATTAACAATTGAGTAGACCCAATTTACAACTTTGATAGCGAGTTTTGATAACTCCATTCAAACATTTTGACAACTATCACCTAGATGTTGTAACAACTGAGTAGGCGAAATTGACAACTTAATAGGCCAAATTTATAACTTTGATAGCGAGTTTTGACAACTCCATTCAAACATATTTCACAACTATTACATGGACGTTGCAACAATTGAGTAGGCAAAATAGACAACTTAGTAGGCCCAATTTACAACTTTGATAACGAGTTTTGACAACTCAGTTCCAACATTTTAACAATTATCAACTGGGCATTGTTAAAATGTTAGAACGGAGTTGTCAAAACTCGCTATCAAAGTTGTAAATTGAGCCTACTAAGTTGTCAATCCTGTCTACTCAATTGTTAATTTTTTCTTAGGACCTTAGAATATTTTGATATAGGAATAAAATTGGTGAAACTTTTTAATAATTATGTATGTTGTTTAGGACTTTTCCCTTAAATTATCACCCCAGCTCCTCCATTTCATTCCATCCGAAGAATAGAAGCATTTGGCATTTTGGGGTCTCTCCCACAGTGTCATGCGTCAGCTTCTGTATCCATATTTTATTTTGGGATTAAATAAGTACTTAAATCAATCTCTTCTCATGTAACCTCTTTATCTTAGCTATTCTAAATCATTTTAGCTTCTAAATGATAGTGGTTTTGTTATGAATAGGGAAAATTTTTAGATTAAGGTTTTAGGAAAGTTTTGAGTTTTGATAATATAATTTAAGACTATAAAAATGTAGAGGGATGCAAATAGATAATTTTAATTGGTTTAGATTTTTCATTTGGTTGTTATATGATTTTATAATTATTTTTTTAGTAAAAACAGACCCAAAATTGTTACTTTGTGTGTTTTGAAACTTTCCCAAGATTCATAGTAGCTGTAGGTAAGAATAATAACTATTTGACATGATGAAGTATATATGGCCCATATTGTATACTCATGAAGCATGTATTTCAATTCTTCACTTAATTGTTCCAAAATTTTTATAATTTGGTATGATAAATCTGGATGATTATATTTCTATGGTTAAATAGGTATGAAGAATAAGGGGTTTGAATTCAAATGAAACATATCCTTAAATTATGCACTAATTTATGGCTCAAAACATGAAAAGGAAAGCCAATATAATCATGGGTTAAGGGTCAAAAACGCCTATATGGTTTTGCCCAACAGCACCATATGCTTTTCGATGGCTTAAAAATGTCCATAAATTTTACAAATGGGTTCAAAAATGCCCATTGGATTTACAAATGGTTCAAAAATGCTAATGCCGTTATCTTTACTTAACAGCTATTAAGGGTTAAGGGTTAAAAATACCCATATGTTTTTAGCCAAAGTTTATCTAGCACCATATGCTTTATTTAAAGGTAAAAAATACTCATGTTTTTTATTGATGTCGATATCCATAGATACAGGGAACGATTTGCCTATGAGACTTATAGTCTGTATGAGTCAGTTCATTATAGATGTGAGTGGATAAAGGTGAGTACAGAGATTTCAAAGAACAAGAGTGAGAGAAGTGAATTTGATGTGTTTTTGTTGTCTTTCCCAATACAACTAAGTGAGAGCAAGCGCGGTCTCTCTTTGACCATTGCCCAGATCATGGAGTGGATCTAGTCCTACTTTCAAATGAGGTGGTTCCTAGATCCATGGAGATGAGGCCTGTCACTTTGACTAGGTGCCGCTCAACCATTATCTCGCCAAGATCTCTCTATTTCCGTTAAGAAGGGCGTGTGTCCCATAACTCCCAAAGAATTAGTTTTTTGGTCTTATCGAAGCAGTTAGTCATACCGGGGTAGACTAACTACTATAAGTTGCTTTGAGCTTGTTCAACTAAAGAGTCTTGTTGGGCTTGCTTGAGTAATTGGGCTTGTAAGACTGTTTTGACAGCCAAAATTGCCAATTCTGTTACAAAAAACACATGGATATTTTTTATTCTTTAATAAAGCATATGGTGCTAGATGAACTTTGGGAACAAACATATAGGCATTTTTCAACCTTCACAAAAAATATATGGGTATTTTTTACCTAAAAAATAGGACATCTAACGCTATTAAGTATTGGTAACGGAATTAGCATTTTTGAACTCGTTTGTAAAACTCAGGCATTTTTTAACTTATTTGTAAAATTTGTAGGCATTTTTTAACCATCAAAAAGTGGACAAAACCACATGGGCATTTTTTACCCTTAACCCTATAATGATTTGTACATATTCCACATCACTGATTTGTTGAAGCTATTATGATATGTTTTCTCCTGTCCCCTCTAGTTATTTACTTTGTTTGCTATTGATTGAAAAACATGCTTATATCAATGGTCTTAGAATTTGTTAAGGAAAAGGAAACCTTAATGAAGAATCTTGAGAAGACATGTTTTATGCTTATGTAAAACTCCTTGCATTATTTAAGCTGTCATTATCTTGTCATGGTAACAAATAAGTATGCTTTGTAGGTACTTTTGTTTGTGATGAGAGGTGATCAAGTCTTAATGGAATTTATCTGGCATTATTATTGTGTCTTTACTTGTCTATGTATATGTTTAAAAGATGTCGCCGCCGAAAAATGTATCAGCGACAACTTTGAGTCGCCATTGAAAGTATCTTCAGAAGTCACTACAGAAGGGCCTTTCAGTGGTGACTTTTGTCGCCACTGATGCCCACTTTCAATGGTGACTCTCTTTTTTTTTTTTTTTGCCACTTTTAGCGAACTTTTGGTGGCAACAAAATGTTGCCATTTATTGAATACTTTCAACAGCGACATGAAAAATTCACTGCCAAAAGTATCAACAAAAATCAATTTTTTTGTAGTTATTAAACCCTCAAAAACAAATTTTTCAATCCAAAATCTTGAATTAACTTAAAAATTATTTTCTATATGTCCAATATGGAGTTTCAATTGGCAAAGAAAGAATTTCGTTCCTTTTTTTAATTTGTCATTTGAAGCTCGAGATCTGACTCACAATATAATTCTAAAAAAAAATACTCTTCAACGAAAACCATAAATTTGTCCTCCTAACCCCAATTGGGCAACAAATAAAATTTAAAAATAAAATTGAATGGTTTAGAATATGCGTAGCATCATGAATCACCAAACTAAGAAAGTGCAAGTTAATTTTGCATATGGTTTTTTATAAGGAGATATTTAAAATTGTGTAAACTACATAAGAATAAAGTTTATGAGTCATATGATGAAATTGTGGGATAAGGTGATCAAACACAGTTGAGGATGAAGACTAGTATTTCTGAGAACCAATTTAGATTCATACCTGATAGGTCCACAACAAAATCAATTTACTTATTGAGGGGGCTAATGAAAAAGTATCAAGGTAAATGAAATAACTTGCATATAGTTTTTTATTGATTTGGAAAAAGCTCATGATCGGGTGTCAAGAAATGTGCTTTGGAAAACCTTGAAAAGGAAGGGGATATGTGTCACATATATCAAAGCCATTCAAGACATGTATAAGGGGGTAACAACTAGTGTTAGAAAGCTTAGAGGGGAGATAAAGGACTTTTTTATAAGGATTGGTTAAACCAGGGATCAGCCTTGAGCCCTTATTTGTTTAAGATGGTGATAGATGCTCTAACTGAGCCTATAAAAGATGAGATCCCTAAATGCATGCTGTTTGCAAATGATATTGTTTGGTTGGCTAATTCTAATGAGGAAATTAATTATTTACTTGAAATATGGAGACAGACTTTGGAGGGAAAAGGATTTCGTTTGAGCAGGAGCAAAATAGAATATATGCATTACAATTTTGACAAGTGACAAGTTAGAAGTGAAGTGGAAATTAAATTGGGAGGCTATGTTATTCCGCAAGTAACAAAATTTAGATATTTTAGATCAATTATACAACAAGATAATGAAATTGATGGAGATATAAATCATAGAATTCAAGTAGAATAGTGTAAATAGAGAAAAGCTACTGAAATTATTTGTGATAAGAAGGTATCTAATAGAGTAAAAGGAAAGTTTTATTGCACTATTATAAGACTAGCAAGCTCTATGGGAGTGAGTGTTGAGATTAAAGGAACAACATGAACATAAAATTGAAGTATCTGATATGAGAATGTTGAAATGGATGTATGGTTATACAAGACTAAATAAAATTCATAATAATCACATACGCAAACGAGTTGGAGTGGTTTCTATTGCAAATAAAGTAGTAAAAAATCGTTTAAGATGGTTTGGTCACATACAAAGAAGGCCGTTGCATTAGTAAGGATGATTGATCAAGCAATATGGAGCCCTATAAAAAAAGTCCAGGTAGAACAAAAGAAACAATCAGCAAGGTTATAGAGAAGGACCTTTTGGTCAATAACCTATCCAAAGATATGGTTTTCAACAGAGCACAATAGCGTTGTGCGATCCATATAGCCGACCCTACCTAGTGGGATTAAGATTTTGTTGTTGTTGTTGTCGTCATTGTTTCATATTGTTCATAAATCATAAATAGTTTAATTCATATTGTGGAAATATGTGTACAGTTGAAAGAATAAAAAATTACAATAAAACTAATAAAGTATAAAAAACTTGCCACAATGAATGCAAAGATAAACTTTTTTTTTTCTTCCTAACTAAGAGGATATGATGACTTAGTTGATTGTGAATTCCAATAGCCAGTTCAAGAGCAAAATAAGGCTTCCAACAAAATATTTTAAAGGTTTATATAATTTAACTAGTATTAGTTTATTACTTTAATATGTGGTTCGGTGATCCCGATAACTAATGGGAAGGAAAATGGTGATGCTGAAGAAGCTAATAAAACGCGAAAAAAATCTTCAAATCCATCTCAAGTATGAAAATTTTAAAAAATGCTAACTAGAAACTGGCGAGGATACCAATTAATACCAATAAATTAAATTTTTTGCTTACAGCCATTCCACATACATGAACAACATTAGGGTTAAAGAGAAATTATTAAAACTTACCTTTCAATATTATTACAAGTCAACTAAAAGTTGTAATCCCAATTATTCTAGTGATTAAAAAAAAGCATAGATGCTAACATTAAGGTTAAGAGTCCATGAAAATATGTAGATTAAAAATATTCAATTTTAAGTTAAATAAGGGTATTATAGTTTTTCAATCTAAAATCCCCAATTAAACCATACAACTTGATTAGGAATATATTGAAAATGCGGACTTCAATTTAGATTTTGCGATTTCCAAAGAATCTAATTAGGATTCTGACACACACACGTATGCGCTTTCACGCCAAAAATATTAACCTAACTTATATTAGGTCAAGGTTTTTGAGGAGCTATTTGATATGAGAGATTTGGAGAGAAAAAGAAGGAAGAGAAAATTTGTATGAGTTAGATTTAAGAAAATTAGAGAAGTGGGTTGAAAGTTTTGAAGTAATTTTCCTTAATGTTTTTATTTTACATCTTATCTTTATTAAACTTTTACTTCTCCAATTTTTTTTAATCCAATCTATAAAAATTTTCCTTCACCCTCCGTTCCCCTCCTATCAAACTCCATAAACGTATTTAGTGTAGTTTGTGAACTTTTAGTCTAGCGTTACAACATTGGCTTTAATATGTTGTGGTGCAACAAATTTTAATATGAACTAAAGAAAATAACTAGGGAGGAAATACATATTATATTAATTAACTTAAATAAATTTTTAAATTTAATCAAACTGAATAAATACATTATATATTAAGGACTAGAGGGAGAGAGTATATTGAATAAGAAATTTCGTTCAAGATTCCTCACTAAGGTAAAATTTGTCGCAAACTGTAATTATGGGATTTCATTAATTGCTGAAGTCCGATGATTAATGTTATTACAATCTAAATCCTTATGACCAATTAGCAATGAAACATTCTGTAATGGTTAGACAACTTCTTATCGCTAATAATATTCCTAAAACATTTGGAATATTCTATGTCAAATAAACATTTGTTAAAACTGCTATACAACATAGCTCAACTAAAGGTAAGTCTATGGTCATGGCTCTGATTTTATATCGATGTATAGGTTTTGTGACAAAGTGCAATTTTGTGATGTAATGAATTCAACCGTAGAAATTATTAGGGGTGTGCTCGGGACGGGATCGGGAAATCCCATGACCGATCTAAATCCTGAAAAGGGTTCGGAATTGATTTTTAATTCCGATCCCGATAATTTCCCATCCCGGTGGGACGAGATCAGAAATTTCCCGAAGTCATCTGGAATTTGTGGAAGAAGCCATTGATGAAGGCATGATTTCAGTTGATATGGCAAGAACATGGTAACTTTGTGCACATTTCTATGTTGCCCCTTTTCTGGCTGTTGCATTTTGAACTTAGTGTATCCTATTCACTTTTATTCTGATTCCGAACTTAATTCCTCTTCGCATTTCACATTGGTTAACTCTGGACAGACTTGATATTGCCTTAAATGTTTGGTTCATTGCTGAAAATCTTGCCTTGTCATTCACAGCTTGCTTGCTGAGTTTTTGCTAGACTTTCTGGGTCTGAAATTGCATGTCGTTGTAACTTGGACTCATCCTTGCTTACTAAACATCATTTTTGTTATTGCTGCACACAAGAGTAAAAATTGGTTGGACTTTGAAAACTCTGGTGAGAATTTGTGCTATTAAAGCTGCAATTCTGTTGCAATTCAATGGCACTTTGGATTTCTTCTCATTGCTATTCTCTGCAAGCCTACTATTATTTCTGCCCCATTGTGCTACTGTGGACTTGCTTGACACTCTTTGCATTTGACTGGCATTGAATTTAATCCTTCTTGTGAATCTGCCATTCCATAATGTCATATTCACTTATTTTTGCTTGCTACATTACCGGCTTCTAGTTTCTGGACATTCTGGAAATATGTTGTTGACAGATAATGGAAGAAGTCAGGGAATTGAAAGAATTAATAAAATAATGTATTTTTCTTTTAAATATAATATTTTTTTTTTTGGGATCGGGAAATCCTATCCCCGATCCCGACCCTTATTTTTCCCGATCCTAAATTTTCCCGTTTCAAAAGATTTCAGGACAAGAAAATCCTGTCCTAATTGCTCGGGATCGAGACAGGAAGGTCGGGACGAAAAAAACTTGCACACCCCTGAGAATTATATTCTCTTATTGACTAATAAATTGTTTTTGTTCATTTCACCATTTGTGTGTCATCCTTACAAAGAGGCCAGACTAATCTTCTCAGTATCGTTCCAATTTTATAACCGTTTATAATGTATTCATAATTGTCATTTCGGAAAACTCGTTACCAACCTAAGCTAGTTGTTGTATTTCAGTGCAGATAAATACGGAAAAATTTGATTTGACCCAAAATTGAGAGTGAGGATTAAAGTTGGCATGCAAAAATCACAATACGATATGATTAAACAAAGTCCCAAACTCCCAATTACTGTTGGGTATTTTTTGGAGCAAGAGAGTCACCTCTTGCTCAAAACTGAGTATGATATTAATATCACCCATTGATATGAAATCAAATCGCGCAAGTCTCGCATGGGACAAGATTTTCAGATATCAACTCGTTAAAATCCTCTCCCCCCCACACTCCCCTTCATTCCCATAAACCAAAAAGGCAAAAAAGAAATGATTTGTATCCCATACTCTAATTCCAGTGGTAATGCAAGAAAAAGGCCTGGAAAATATTTCTCCAGGGTAATACTTGTATACAACCAACAAACGAGGGCTAGTATTCAAAGAATGCAGAAACTTTATACTATTTAATTCAATCCACAAGGCGTCTTCTATTCTTGTGTACCTTGGTTCAAATGGGTGAGGCTAGTGTAAACAAATCAAATGAATTGCAAACAAAAATCAACGTTGCAGAGAGAGAAAAAGATGTTGGTGTGAATGAACACAACGGATTAACCCTATCCCTTCTAAGACACTTGATCCCGGACGTGGCACTCATGCCAACAACGGCAAGGAAGAGAGGAGGGCTGAAAAAAAGGCTAGCTTTCCTGTGTGTGTACCTTTGGATCTTAGCAATTACCTTCGTTCACTGAACTTACAGTTCCGAAGATACGGATGATCGTATTTGACATACTTGGTCCAGTAAGACCGATATTTTGCCATGGAAATGTCTAGCCACGGTTTCATATTTCCATTATAGTGTATGACTGCTGCATTCTGTATCTTCTTCCGATCCACACTTGGATTATATCCCAAACCAAGTACATGCCATGATTTATTTAGTGGATGCGTCAGCCCATAAAATGTGATTAGCCCAGGAGGTAATGTCCCCAGCTTCCAAAGAGTCCTGCCTTCATTCTGGAACACAAGACGCAAATATTGGTCAAGAAAATCGTTTCCATATAATCTGTTGTAATCATTGTGTCAAAAGACACAATGTTGTGTTGAAATGCTCACCATGGTCTGCCATTTGTGATAAATGCCAGTGATATCCTTCTTTTTCCACACCTTCAGATCAAAAAAGTTCATGCCGTATGCCCAACCACAGGCATTTGGATCAAAATTTCTTGCAATATGCGGGTTTGAAAAGTTAAGATACTTGTCAAATCTGTGAAAGCTCTCACCACAGGTTTCAACAGCGCCATTTACTTTCCCATGAAGATCCACGGACCACAATCCAGTCAAATCCTTCTGTACAACAACATCATCATCAAGAAAAAGGATCCTATCCAATTTCGGATATACTTCGGGAAGGTAGAATCTCAGATGGTTGAGCATTGAGAGATACTTTGGGTTCCTGTACTTCAGATTAGAAGCGCCAGATGAAAGCGTTGTTGGATGGCCAGACTTGAAATAAAACTCTTTCATTGTAGCAGATTCAAGTTGCCGCAAGACTGGGCAGTAGGATGAGTTCAGCCACTTAAATTCATCAACATTCTCAACGTGGATTGTAGCTTTTCCAGGAGGATTCAACAGAAACCACATATTCATGGCTCCAAAATTTAGTTTATCAGTGACAAGGTGAAAGACATGCTTTGAAGGATCCTGCAATGTAAAAGGTTCCGTAAGAACCTAAAAGAAATGGAGAAAATGAAGCCAGAAATGACATGATTTATAACATCATAGACGCAATGTGAATCAGAGAGTCCAACCATCCAGGCACAACAGTATCAATAATTTTCCCTTATTAATCTAGAAAAACGGAATCCAGACATAAAAGACATATTTGCACATGATTGTACAGTAAAAGGTTGAGAGAGTCACCTTAGCATTCATTATAGTTGAGTTGACAACAACAGATGCTGCCAAGACGTTGTCTGAGAATAAAGCATAATGATAAAGATCAGGATTCTCCAAATTTTCACTCTTCGGGAACTTTCTCTTTTCAGGAGGGAGGAGGTAGTAATCTATGGTCAACCGCATGGATAAGCAGTGAATGGCATTTGGAATGGTCTTGGCAGCTGTCTGACTGAGGAACGTACTCTGCTTTTTCGAGCCCCTAACTTTCTCATCAGCTGTTTGTAGCATTGCCCTCAATTTTCCAGTAACCAGCTTGCAGTCGTACAGTTGCTCCTTTGCTTTTGACAAAACTTGGCCCATAGCCTTGATTTTCTTATGCGCCCTAGAAATGAACAAGACAATCAATTAGACATGCAGAGATATGAGCTTGAAAGAAAATTACACAGCCAAAAGTATCATCCTACCTGTGAGGTAGCTCAGAATCAGATGTTGCCTCGCCTAAACTACGCTGACTCTCTTTAAGCTGATACTGCAGTTCTTGGTACATTACAAGGTTGTTCTTCACCTTAGCAATACTTGAATATACCATAGCCATGATCATTTGGTCCCGCATAAACCGTACTGTAGTGTCAACATTTTCATTCTCAATTTCTTTCCTCCAAAGGTTATATTTACCCAGAACAGCTGAGTCAACCACTTTGGAGTGCTCAATAGCCACATTTTCAAGTTTCACAATAGCTTTGTCATCTTTTTTAACCAAATCTGCAGCATGCTTTTCACGCCTCTTCTCTATCAGTTGCTGCAGAAAATTAATGAAGAAAATCAAACAAATTCCTTGCCATTCTATTTAAGGTGAAACAAGCAAAGTTTCCAGAGATGCTCACCCTTCGAGCTACCAGTGCAGGGCTATCATTCCACTGAGCATAACCATCTGCACTAGTAAAACATTGGATAAGATGGCAGATCAAAGTCCAACATGGTCAAATTAGATGATATAACATTTGATACCACCTGAAGATTTTCCTTCCTTAGCCTTTGGTGTTTCCTGTCTAGCATGTGGTATTGGTTTGCTCCACTATTTTCAATCCAAGGAAAAAAGTACGAAGAACAAAGTGATTAGAACCAAGGTACATAAAATGTCAAATTCGTAAAAGTATGGCTGTAAGCACAAAAATCAAGAACTATATCACTTTTGCTTACCTTGGATGTATCATTTGTAATTTTTGCCCCAACAACTCTCCATAAAGCAGGAAATTTGTTTTTTCTGAAATTGTCAAGGCTCAGAGGCCCCATATCATCTGCGCTGTCCATAATAGCATCAAGAACCTAAAATGTAAAATAAACCAAAAGGCTGGGAGGTAAAAATTTACCAAAAGGAATGAAATTGCAGATATGGATCAAGAGTGAATCATCATCATCTTGCATTTACCTCTTTTGAGAAAAGCGATTTGAGGTCCCGCAATGTCTGCCATTCTTTCCATTTGACAATCTGCAGGAGTCAACCACAAGCTTTATGGGGCAACAATAAAAACCATATCCACTAAGTAGTTACATATCCAATAACATTATAATTCCATTCAACAGACCTGTTTGCTTGGAACAGCTGAAATAGCTACTTGATCTGCATAAAGCAGTAGTTCATGTAATTAGATTAACTTAAACTTTTCAATACTCACATATAATGGCATATCCATACCAGTGTCTATAACTAAGCATAGGAAACAAGATGTCCAAACAGAAACAAAATTCCCATTAGACATATGCACCGTTTTGGTTTTCAAGATTTTACAGTCTATGACAACAGAGACTGAATATTCACTAGCGCAATCAAGTGTTTGCTAGGTTACTTTCTAGAGGCGTGAAACTTCTGTCCTATTGCACTACACTAACTTACAACCACAACTATTACAGTACAGATGCAGTGCTTTGATTTGTTAGTACAGCACAGAGATGCACAGACCTTTGAATAATCTACAAGCACGGGGGAATAGTTTAATTACTCTGTTGGGTCCTATTGTTCCATCAACACTTTAAATAGATCACCATAGTTTGAAGTTCTGTAACATGATCATTATCGTTTCTCTTCTTTAATATTTGGTCCCATCACCTTCTTCCTTGGCTGTGGACGATTCATCAAAGTATAAGGTCCCTAGCCCCTCTTCTACTGTTGCAATCTGTTCTATCCTACGAGGAATTTCTTCAGAAAGCTCAATAGGGTCTTTTACTGAACCATTTTATAATTATGATAATCTGATCTAGAGAACAGTGAGCATATAACGGATGCTATAGTGGCACACGCAGATACAAAAAGGATGCACAGGCAACTCATGTTTCTTTCCTCCCACTTTCCTTCAAATATCACAAAGTCAAAACCTAACATCTCCCTCGCTTCCTAGTTCATCCTCTTCCCCGAATCATTAATTCTTATTGGCGAATAGGGAAAAACCAACAAATCAAGTATCAATGATATTACAAGTTCCGACTTTAATAATTTAGTCATCCAGAAAGCTAAATCCCAGTAGTTTTCAAAAGGAAAGGCAGTGCATTTACATAAATGGCCAGATCCAGAAACAACTATAAAAGTGAGGACACCAGGTCTCTTTCACCACTCAAGGATGAGGGTAAAAATGACAGAAAGGAGAGAAACTAGAAAGAAGCAAGATTGCAGTTCAATGTTGCAGAGAGAAGAAACAAGACCTACTGAGTGCATTGCGGAGTGTCATAATTCATGTAAGCTAGACCTTGTGACAGGAATGAATAACTAAATTTAGGATATCAGGTCATAAAAATGGCTGTCCTCATAAATTCTTTCAAAAAATCAATGAAAGTTGTCAATTAGGGTCCTTTAGAACAAGCACGAAAAGAGCAATCAGAGATTATAGCATATGAATACAAAATTCAAAAACAATAATATATTCTTTCTTGACTGCCAAAAAAAGCGGAAGCGAGCTCCCAGTAGCAGAGATCTCGCAATACAAACCACCAGGCGCTTTCTATTTTCATTGTCTTATCGCCCTCATGTCTACGGTTTGAAAATATACTAAGGAATGTACTTGAATCCCGTGACCTTTAGAAAAACATTTGCACATCAAACCAAATACAAAATGAATGCTAGTTAAAAGCAAATCACAAACACTTGTCAATCAATACCTCCCGACACCAATGTTATGCGGAGATCTGCGAGTTAAATGCCTTCAATGAAAAGCTAGAGTTTAGAGGAAAACTAATGAAGCGGGTGAACGTACCCGGCGTTTGAAGGCCTCGGCCTGCGAAGAAAATCAGTGGCGCCACAAAGCAGATTAGAATGAAAGACAGAATAGAGAAGCGAGATCCATTGCCCCTACTCCTGGCGCTGGAGAGCCCAGGCTTGAGCGCCATTGCAGAAGAGGATTCAAAACCTTGCAGAAGGAACAAAGTAACAAAGGAACAGAGAGTGAGAAGCAAGATTTGAGAGGTAGAAAGCAAGAGTAAACATGAAAGCTGAAATGAGATAGATTTACCGGTAAATCGGGGAGGTGTGAGGGAGGGAGGAGTGAGGCGGAACTTATGGTGTAATGCTAGTCGAAATCCATCAACAGAGAGAAGTAGAAAAGGGGAGTGAGAATGGGGGGGAAAAGAAAGAGATAATGGGGTCGTAAATCAATGCTCTAAATATGTTTTGCCAGGTGACAAGAGGGAAAAGGCGAAGTCGCAGAGAGTAAAGAGTGAGAATGAAGATAGAAGATAGAAGATAGAAGATAGATCATAGATCTGGTTGCTCCGTTTGGTTGGGATTGTCGGTATCTCTTATTTTTCATTTCACTTCCCCTTCTCTTTTGTTTTCCCATTACATTCTTTCGCTTTTCATTCTCTTGATCTTCCTCTTTTCTAATAGACTCAGTATACAATAGGTACGAAACTAAACTCAAATAAATAAAATAAAATAAACGCGTTTGAATTTTTATATTCAATCAAACAAACCCAACATATAAAATTTTATGGCAAAAATTAAAATGAAATCAGGCATCTCACATGTACTGCATAAAGAGTTCGTTTAGTTTTAATTATGAAATCTAAATTTATGTAAAGCTAAATAAAACTCTTCTTACATATTTATTATAAAATCTGTAAAAATTATTTTTAAAAGCTAATCCAAACGTTTAAAAAATTTTATTATAATCGCAAAAGATAAGTAACGTAAATTATATTGTTTGATTTTCATTGGTTTAACAGCAAGCGAATACGAAAAATTCGCCAGTATCTCCAACCCATTCGGTGACGATCTCTTTCAATGTTATAGCCTAGCCCTAGCATACCGAGTGTGTACAAGAAATATATACCCAAAAGACCCACATGGCTGATGGGAGAACTGAATTTGAGCCGTAGGGACTTTTTTGTCAAATGATTCAAATCACGAAGGCTCAGCCAAAAAATCAATACTACACTCACAGACCTTGACACGGTACGCTACATCTCGAGCGAGTTTTTTAAATTAAAATATAAATAAGGGCCTGTTTGGTTTACAGTTTGTTTGGTAAACCATTTTGGACTTTTAATGGGATGTTTTGGGCATGAAAGTCTTATTTAACTGATCTTATTTATATTGGGGTGTTTGGTAAATAAGTTAGTAGATTGAACTTTTTGTCATATTGGACTTAAATGAATAAGTAGAGGATTATTGCTTATTTGAACTTATTTGGACATTTTGACCTTTTTTTATTTTTAATTTTAATTTTTATGTTATAATTTATTCTTTCGGTTTTAATTATAAAACCCAGTTAACTTTTTTGAAGAATCCTAAAAAAGCTAATTATATTATTTTAAATAATTAAAATTGATCATAACATATTTACATGTAATAAAACTTTCTCCAATTTTAATTATAAGAACCACTTGATTTTTTTTAAAGAAATTAAAGAAACGAAAAAATGAACTAAACCTTATAATTAAAACTAGAAGTAGTATAAACATCACAATATATTACATGTAATAAGACTCTTTTAAGTCCTACTACTTATAAGACCCATTTAATTTTTTCTTTTAGATATTAAAGAAGTGAAAAAAGTCAACTTTTACAAATTTATTAATGTAATTTTATTTCATTAACAACTTTACTTTTATTAAAATTAATTTTTCTTTTTTCTAGTATAATTTTGAAGTTTTGCAATATATATAATATTCATGTCCCTTTTAATCGTTTACCACAATAAGTTACTTTTTAACATATCAACCAAACATATTTAACTTTTAAATAAGTAACTTATAAATCACTTATTCTACCTTCAATCCAAACATACATATCTAACTTATATCTAATTTGACTTATTTATAAGTCCAATTACAAATAAGTCCGTTATCCCACCGTTATTCCAAACACACCCTTGAGCATATTAGCAACGTAACCCTTAAGCATATTAGCAACGTAACGACAATTCAGATCCCAAAACCTGTGCACGCACCATGCTATGCTGATATGGAGTGCAAAATAAATGGTTCACGTGACACAATTAGCCTCTTCTCATTCACATTCGTCCACCTCCTCCCTCTCCCTCTCCCTCTCCCTCTCCCTCTCCATCTCCATCTCCATCAACCATACCACACAGCATGACAACCTCATCGCTATCCCCATTAGGTCCATCTCCACCACCGAGCCCACAAGTTCTAACGCCCAAGTCCCTTGTCTATTCACTATAGCTCAAGGTGACACGGTCAGATCTCTGGTTCAAAGGTGACATCATCAAATCGAGTGGCATGTATAGTGGCAGGAAAATGTTCTTTCTTTGGTGTCGTAGCAAACTATGACTTTCAGTACAAGTGACTTCCTTTACTACAACGTCCACAGGAATGCACATACAAGACAACAGTCTTTGAATTCCAAAATAGCCTAATTGGGGTTACAAGACCTTAACAAGGGGCAAGCCCTTTACGAAAATCAAAGTCATGGACCTGCAAGACATCTATTGAATCGCCACATCCAAGTAATCACCAATCTGCATGTAAAAAGCCAAACTCAGTAACAGGGCTGGTACGTCATAATTAGCACTACTAACAGGGATGGTACTCAATATCATCACAAGTACCGGGTAACAAAAAATATTCCTTACCTCAAAACCAAGTTCCGCTAAAGCCTTGCCATCATCTAATCTTCCAGTTCCATGTGATAAAGTCTTCCCCACCTGCATGAAGTTGAGAGTAAAAGAATGACGAACAAACTTTAAATTCTGGCAGTGACGCACATCAAGCTAAGATGTGAACAATAATTCAGAAATTACTCTTTGCATTTTCACAGCCAAAAGAATGAGGTATTCAACACAAAAATTATGCTTAATTTCAAGAGCAATTTTAAAAGGAGAAAGTAACAGGTGAGAAAAAAGGGATACTTCTGTCAGCTTTTTTGCTTTTAACAATTACGTTAGGAAGAACGCAGGGAGCAAAAGAAGGTACACTTGTGAAAATCAGACGCAATGCTTACAAATTTTAGTCGATTGAATAAACAATGAAGTCAAGATCATGACTGCTAAGAACTCACTAGTGAACATCAAAAAATGCAGGTCAGAAGCTACAGGATATGCATAAAATGACATGACTCTGGAGTTAAGTGGTTTGCATTAAAAAAGACACACAAGCTCACAAAGACAAAAGGACTTGCCTCTCTAACTATGAAGCGACCATGTTTATCAGGATAAACAAATGCGAAGGAGAGCTTTGCATTTCTTCTCCTTGCATCTGGAGCCACTTCTTTGACCTGCACAACATGGGTGGTCAAGTCAACCAAAAGAAGGAAAGTATGAACAAAAGAAAAACAACAGCATTCCCATAGGGACCTCATCAAAAATAGAGATTACTGCATTTTCAGACAGAGAGCATCAATTCAGATAAATAAATTATTTCCATGAATCCAGCCTTTGCAAAAGCATAGTACTCTGTTAAGGTGATTGCTAAACCAACTAAACCTACAATCTAAATTCTGAAATAAAGATATCCTCCAATTGAAATATGGCAAAATGCTATCCAGCCATGTATCCTACACATAATTTGTTGCAACACTGTCTTTTGATATCACCTCTACAATAATGCCTAGTGTTACTTTGAAATTATGAGTTCAAGCCATACTGCACACAGCTGTACACTAAGAAAATCAAATGGGCCTATGTAACACAAGCTTTAAATCCAAGTAGCGTCATAATTCAGAGAAAAGAGTCCATGTCAATGACTGTATTACAAGTTAATAAAATGGTGGGCTGTCTTCCAAGCTCACTAAAACAACATGAAGACCAGCTGAATAGAAATATAGGTACAGAAGAATCTACAGAATTTTCCTAATACATCCCCACGAGCATTGTCCACTTAATATTTCCCTGAATGTGACATTTAAGAAAAGACAATATAACCTAGAACACACAAACCAACTTTTTCCTATTTTAAAATGAGGTTGGTTTTGAATTTTTATTGACCACACTATCCTTCCTCCAATACTTAAAAAGAACACTAAATGTGAACCATTTTATTATGAGACTTTTTCTTAAAACTTGCTTCTTTTGAAACAGAAGCCTTAAACATAAGTCCGGTGAAGAAATTCATGGATGCCGGCTCAGAATTCCAAATGAAATATAAAAGGAAAAATGGGGACAGAAAAGAACAAGGAGAATTTCTTCATACAAGATCAGTTAACTCTCTAAGGGTTGCATCCTTCCATGTATAAATTTGAACCTCATCCTTGGGCTCCTTGCCTCTCACTGCGAATTCCTCATTGGTATGATGACCTCCAGTCTGCAGAATCAAAGAGTACAGTACATCATAGATAACTATCTCAGATGATAATCATTTCACATCTTGCAAGTTGCAATGAAACTATGGAAGTACATTGAAAGATCAGGGTACGCCCGACTGTATGTGTCCATACATGGATCATGCATATATGACAAGATTAGGAAGAGGAAGAAGAAAAAAAGCAACATGACATGCAGTTGATGAGACCCTCTGCAGAAAATATGTTCCAGACATCATGTGGAAGAAAGAAAATCCCAGAATAAATTGAGTCACCGGATGATGAGAATTTAAGAAGCACAAAACAGCCACTTGATGCAAGGCCCTTTTCACACTATGGCTTCAGGCCAAGTATAAATTGAAAAAATTGCAACAAGGAAACTAGGACATTCATCAAACTACTAGACAATGATACTCTCCATTTCATAAGGGGATTGTTTCTCCCATCTCAAAAGTTAACTTTTGGATGAGGGGCTAGAACTAGTCCAGAACAAGATCCAAAGACTCTTGATGGAATCTAACACTTGCTCTCTTTGAGATGAAGGTACCACATGTCCGTGATAGTCAAGGTGCAGAGACTCAAATGACTTTTTTTCCCCCTTTTAGAACAAGTCAGTTGTAAGAAAACCATATTTTCAATCATCAATGGAGAATCATATGACAACTACAAATGTCCCTTTAAGACAGAAAACAAGATCCCATACATCAGATTCATGAACAAGCATCACACCCAAAACAGTAAAAGAAAACTGGGAACTTGGAAAAGATCATCATTAAGCAGGTAAAGTGCAGGTACTGCAGAATGCCATACCTTAGTGAACACTCGTAGAAGTAGCGGACACGTCTGCAATTAATAAACCAAAAAAAAAGTCACAACAACAATAATTGTACCATATAAAACAAAGAATACAATCCGACAGCGCAAGCAAGAACATAAGGGAGAATCATCGTTCTTGATGAGTCGATGTCACGCCAAAGATTATAGGGGCGACAATAGCATTGCAGTACAGAGCAACAAACAACGGAAATATCGAGTGCAAGAAATGAGCTAGGTTTAAAGGGGAGGCAAGAAATGAAACAGAAAGCAGCCATCAAGAAGAGAAAGAGGGAACCTTTTCGCGATCAACAGGCTCAAAGCGAGGGCGCGGAGGAGGAGGAGGAGGAGGGCCTCTTGCAGGCGGGGGCATCGGCCGGCCTCCCTGCCTCTTGGGTGCGTCACTCATCTTCTCCCTAGCCTTTTCTGGACTCCGCTCGAGTGATTTCTGTCAAGGAGGGTGAATTTTGCTTTGTCCATAAATAAGGAGTGTGGATGTTTTCTTCTGAAAATTTTTGCTAAGGTATGGGCCTGGGTCTTTCTCTGGATACATCGAGCCTACAAATAAACACGGCCCAAAATTCAATTAAATGGAGATTATCTTTTTTTTTTTTGGGACTTTCAGTTGAACGGAATTCACAACTCTGGAATTGTAACTTGCTCTAGTAAAAGAGATTAATCCCTAATAGAATGAAATAAGGGCTCGTTTGAATTGAGGAAAAGGGTGGAAAGGTAGAGAAAATATTATTTAAATGTATGTGGGACTCACTCACCTTAATAAAAGACCATTTTATCTTAGATTAAAAATATTATTTAATATAGAGTAAAATAGTCTTTTTATAAGGATACATGAGTCCTACATATATTTAAATAATATTTCATCTCTGTTTCCTTTCTTTCCTTTTCCTCCATCCAAATGAGCCCTAAGATTCGAATTCTTGAGGGAAGATATGCTTATATTTAGCAGGAAAAA
>JBAGKO010000003.1:467800-492410 GCA_037177275.1 Acacia concinna | reverse complement strand
ATTTCAAATAACAGTGTTTTATTCCATAAAATCTTGGGCACACATATGCATGGCATCACTACCACAATGGGGCGAAGGGGCAAAATTGCCCTCGAACTATTGTTCCAGGGGCAATGGAAGTTTCCAAAGTGGGGCAATTTTGCCCTTACCGTTAGTTGATCAAATATATTGAGCTAGCAGTTCACAGATCATTCACTTTATTTTTGCTAACATGAAAATTTGTACTGAAACTTTTAAAAAAGATAAATTAGATGAAAAATAGACTTATAAGACAAATTTTCAGCTTTTTAAAAAAATAATCTAGATGACATGTAAACTATCAGTTCAACATATTTGAACAACTAAAAGCAAAAAATTAACAGATTTAAAACTTTCAGGTCAAATTTTCACTTTAGCAAAAATATAGTAGATAATATGTAGACTGTCAGCTCAACATATTTGATCAACTAACAGTCAACTAATAGTAAGAGCAAAATTGCCCCACTTTGGAAATTTCTGGGGCAAAAATTGCCCCAAGTGAAACTTTCAGGGCAAAATTGCCCCTAGCAATAGTTTGAGGGTAAAATTACCCCTTTGCCCTTTATAATAAAACATAACTATCTATAAGAGTAATTTATTCCTTAGATTTACTTATTGTTGCTTACTTTTATTTTGATGGCTTATCTTGAACTTCGTACAAATGCATGAAATTGACTCTAACTGAACGGTGGAGCTTATTTGTCTTTGGGTTTCATTCCCTCTTCTCCTGCAATACATAATTCTTAAATTATGACAATACAAGTCATCTTAAACTTGTCAAATTGAACCTTTGTGCTTAATCCCCTCCGCACTACCATAAATTATGAGCAAAATACAATCCAAATTAAAGTGGTAGGTAACAGTTTGCTTAATCAATTTGGGCTAATGAATCTTCTCTCTAAGCACACTCGTTTCCTTCCTTTGATAATACCTAATCAATTTCTAAGACCTATTTGCATCAGACTCAGTCTAAAATCATTCAGACCAACCAAATATACAAGATTTTAAGACCCTAATAAATTATATTGATATAACTTATTTGCTTTGTAGTTTATTTATGGCTTTCACTGGATACATTTGATATTATGAGTCACACAACTATTCGATATGATGCTTCTAATACCATCAGACTGAGAAAATAGACCGCGCCAAAAAGAAAACAACCCAAAAATTGTTATTTACCAGTTGATATACAGACGATGTCAAAGTTCTTGGATTCTAAAATATCAAGGGGAAGTAGTACAAATATCCAATATGCAAAGTTACTGGGATCACAAAGCATGGGCAATTTTACCAAACAGAATGGCAATGGCACTTGCATAAGCACCATCACTATTATTATTTATCCCAATGAGAGAGAGAGCCTTTGAGGCAGGTATTTCTGATGTACAATGCTGAAAAGCAGGTGGGACTTACCCTTATTTTTTTCTTTAAAATATTTGCAGTGGTAGAGTTCTAAAAAGGTTCAGCTAGACCTTGGAGGTAGAGGAGGCAGAATGCTTCGTCTTGCTCTGGTTTCTGGTAATCCAATAAACAAATCAGTTTCCACCTCTGAACTTGGACTGCTTTCTGCATAGGGCTGGCTTTCTCTCTGCTGATCACCATTTGTTGCTTGCTGTGGCTGTACACCACACTGCCAAGGAATATGAATTCAGTTTTATATTTGACATGTACATTACATACTAGATACGGGCAGGAAACAAGGCTGTAAGCATAAATAACTCTTATGCTTCTTCTGCTAAAAAAAGAAACCAAGTTAAAAACACACAAGACATCGTAAGTTTCATTAATTGAATCGAATTTCACAAAACGAAGAAAGTCGCATTGAGAAAGTTTTCCCCAATTAAGGCACAACTCATTTTGAGAAAATGCTGGGAAGTGAGGCAAAGGATTTTTTTCCTATAAAGATTGATCAATCATCCTTAAGTTCTTATATATTTGACCAGCTTCAGGACATTTAGACTGAGCACGTTCAAGAGGAAATATCAAGTGTATGTGCTTTGCAAATGATATAGTCCTCAGAGCACTGCAGTGGCTGTAGCTGGTTCTGGTATGGTTAGTACTGATAGGTGTGGGATTGGCTAATGTACGTTGCTGGTGGTGGCTGCCAGGTTTAAATTTGCTTTATTTTCCTTGAGATAGTCTGTTTGTTTTATTGTTATTGATTTTTAGCTTTAGAGACGTTCTCTATAGAATTTGAGTGTTTTCTCCTTTCATGGCTTTGGAGATTGGTGTCTATAGTTTGCTTTAAGCATTAATAATACTGACTAACTTTTCGCCAAAACTTGAGTTATGAAGATGGACT
Organism: Acacia concinna; assembly: GCA_037177275.1. Taxonomy (NCBI): domain Eukaryota; kingdom Viridiplantae; phylum Streptophyta; class Magnoliopsida; order Fabales; family Fabaceae; genus Acacia; species Acacia concinna. The sequence goes on along the minus strand of JBAGKO010000003.1, from coordinate 490,087 downwards.
TTGGAATTATATTAAAGGATGGAATAATTGAAATGTAAGTTTATCCAAAGAAAGTTGGAAATGGTTTGAAGGTAAAAGTCTGAGATCAGACTATACCACAAATTGCATGTCAAAGTTCAGTAATCTAAAGATTGATAATACGAAATGGCGGTGAAATGAAAGGGATGCTATGCAGAGGATACAAGATGGGTAATTTAAGTAGAGAAAAGCATTCGAAGTAATTTTAAATCAAAGGGTACTTCACTAGAAGTTTGTGATGAATGTAGTGAATCTTGGGTATTAGAGGAACAATAAGAACCCAAACAGTTAAGATAGCAAAGATGATACTGAGATGACTGTATGATCTAACACAAGATAAGATTCTTAATAATTGTATACAAGGAAAAGTCTATGGAGGATAAAATAGCAGAAAATCATTTAAGATGATTTGGATTTATGCAAAGATATTAATGGAGGTGCCAATGAAGAGGATTGAGCATGCAACATGTAAAAGAAAAGGTGGAGCAAAGCTAAGAAGGACATTCAAGGAAGTTATGGAATGGCTATATATATATATATATCATAGCACGAAGCTATTATAACCATTTTGATATATCATTTAAATATATATATATATATATATATATTTGTGAGATAGAGAGGATCCGTCTTCCCTCCCATTAGACCTTAAAGGCATGTTTGGAAACATGGGACCGGGGGGGAACAAAATCTAGAATCAATTTTCAGATGGTGAATAAGTGAGATAGAGTGAGGTGAAGGCAAATCTGAAATGCTCTCACAGAACTCGTTAGGGATAAATCAATAAAATCTACCAAAGTGGATCGTAGGGCCCACTGTATTACCTAATCTTTGAGAAGTTTTCATTGGCTTCTTAAATCGGTTCCCAAGTATTCAGCATGTGACTTGGATAATAAAGGGATGACAATATTCATGTGATTTAGTAAATATAAAGAAAATTGTCCAGTCCAGAGAAATTAAAATACTCATGTGCCAAACATCAAAATAGTGCTGTACCCATTCTAAAATCCCAATCTTCTTCCATATACAACAAGGAACAGTTTATGAACTTATCACCACTTTTTCCCCTGATCTTTCAAACAATGAAGAGAGAACTCTCCCTCTATCTACTCCTAATTGCCAAGTCCAAAAATTACTAGATAACCAAGAGCAACTATTTTCAGTTTGCTATAATAATTTCACATTTAGAAGAACTAAAATATAATTGCAAAAAATAATGTTCAGACAATAGCCACAGGGAGATTTCACCTTCTCAGAGAGCCTTGCATTTTCAGCTTCTAGGACTTTTTCCTGAAAGAAATTCGGAATATGGCTTCAATAACCTGAACTAGTGAAAAATAGAGCAACAACCTATCTTTTAATGACAAGCTTCATGAATCCAGGTTGATGTGGAAGAAATCAAGTACAATAAAAATCATATAAAGATTCTGTTTACGCATCATAATGTTGTTACAAAATCTACATCTGATGTATCAACAATTCAGAACATTGTCTAAACTTTGTCCTCTCTCATATCACATACGAGCAAAATCAAGTGAAAGACATTAACGCTCTTAATTTATCCTAGTCTATGTGTATAATGGAAAGCTTACGTACCTTTGCTTTTAGTTGCTCGATTTGTTCGTGGTAAGCCTGATTCTGAGAAGTCCAAGTTGAGAATGAATGAATACTTTATACTTACTATGAACATGCTAATTAAAGCAAAAGAGTATCGAGTTTAGTTAAGTAACCTTTCTTGCTCGAATGGTGCTCACACTCTTCTCCAACTGTTGTTCAATCTGGTTTAACTCTTGTATGGAGCATGTTCCTAAACCTTCCCCCAATAGTTTCCTGAGAGTAACGTGCTTTTTAAAGTTAGTGACGATATTATTCTATGTTTGACTTTTTAATGAATTGAAATGCGTGAAGATGGACAGAAATCTAAAAGTAGGTATTTAACCGTTTGGAAAGCTCAAGCTGCTCAATTTTCTTTATCATGCTTGCTGCTTCTTGCTTCAAATGCTGTCATACACAACAGATTCGTTTCAGCAATTTTAGTCCTTCCATGCATGGAAATAATCTACAAGTCGCTGAAACAGAAGACTGATGAAATCCAAAAAAATGAATCCTGTGTTTGGAACAGGTACTTTTAAGAGAGATTAATTTTAATTTAGAGTTCTTTTAATTTTGTCTGGGAAGCTAATTAGTTTATAATTTTAAAATAATTAATTTTAATTTAGACTCAAATAGAATTATATCAGAATAGGCTCAAACCTAAGACCCAATGTGAATGTGGACTGTGGTGCACATCTTGCTTGTTATTATTTTTTATTCAATTTAGGTTTAAATTTTCTAACAAAAAATGTAAAATAATAACAATCCTCAACCTATTCATTTATAGTAGAAAGATTATTTAAATTAAAAATAAAATATATGAAATATAATTATCTTATCTAAATTATCCACATCAAATTGTAACAATATCTATACATAAAATGTGAATTAAGCATACATCGTTATAGAAACTCCGTATTTAATTTCTGGGTTAAATTTAATTAAAACAAATGTTCTTTTCTTTTATGTTTATTTAGTTCAATGGAAGGTAATGTTTTCAACAAAAATAAAAATGAAATGAAATCCTATATTTTCTAAAATTGAAAAATTCTAACAACACTTAGTCGTTAAAGTGATATCATATAATTTACTCGTTAACACTAATAGAATTACGTCATTTATTAACACTAATGAGCATGTACCTGCATATTTTGTTCACTGGATCTGGTGGTTGCTTGAGTATCCCTTGTATGCTTGCGGTAGCGTTCAATTGTCTCGTGCAAGCTGTTACGTTGCATTGTATTACTCAGTCAAATATCTATCACCACACTTACATTACCTACTCAGTTTCTGTGTGTGTGTGTGTTTGTGTGTTTATATAGCCTTTCAAAGGGATAACTCCAACACAGTTCTATACAAGAAAACGCCACTAACAAACAAAAAGATAAACCAGAAGAAAAACCAAGCACATGCTATATTTAACCCCAAAATGTACGAGGAAAACAACATAAATCAAGTGTATATAGAAAGCTTCAAATGAGAAAGAATTGCTCAAAGTATGATACGACTGACGAAGCCTATTCACTTATGTTTTGCGAAAAAGAAAGATATTTCTACACTACAGAAATACCACTTGTCGACCTCCTAACTTCTTGACAGTTAACAGTTTTCTTTCCTTTGACCCCCCTCACTTTGTTTATACGAACTGATCCAAATTCATGAATCATTAAACTCAAATAGAGGGGTAACTCTTCAGTGTCATTTTATTTTTATAAGAATCGAAGTTTTGACCGTACTTGAGGGGTATGGAATTCATTCCACTCAACTCGACCCCAGCATTATAAGAGTTTCTCTAATCCTTTCCAGACATGTAACCAACTAACTAGAAACTTCTAAATTGTCCGGTACCGTTTTTCAGGCAGGGGTGTGTGGTTTTATGTTTATGGTTTATGATCCCCTTGCTGTGAGGCCACACGTACGTTACAAGTATGATATTCTATTGTAGGGCTCACATAAACCTTAAATTTTCCATCTTTATGACCTTGCTTGCTTCTGGGTAGGGCTCTCTGTCAAAAGTTCTATCGAGTACCAGTCAACAAGTACATATTTACATATAGATATAGACGATTTTTCCGGTAGGACAATGCTCTCAGTCTGACAATATATATCTTAGTGTTAGAATATTTTAAAATGAAGAGATATGTTTATTAAAAAGTTATTTCCTTAGAAATTAAGGAATTTATGTTAAGTCATATTTCTTAAATAAGGGATTTATATGAGAGTTGTGTAAGAAGTTATGAAACTAAAAGTTACGGAAGTAGTGTCTCTTGAGTTTTTAGAGATACATGTTAAAAGTTATAGCCATACATATGGCAACCACCACTTGGTGAAAAGTTATATTATAATTATGAGAAAACTCTACATAATATCAAAGTATGACTCGTCATATGACAATTCATGAATCTGCATATGATATTCATGAATCTCACAAATTGTTATAACTTTTAATTGAAGAGGTGTTGTTTTAAAAAATACTATTTCATCGAGGCACCACTTCAAAGAGGCACTGCATTGCCTATACATACCCAACATCATTAGTAATTTTGTATAATGATTAAAAATCTCACAAGAGATCAAACTCATTGCCTTTGTCTTTGAGTGCACACAAAGATAAAGATAATTTATCATTTTGTAAAAACCATTGCTGTCTTGCTTGAGTTTTAGATGTGCAATCTAAACTCAAGGATCTTCTCTGTATTCTTCTGAAAATTCACCCGTCAATCCAACTTACACCCTATAAGATAGGCATAGGTGGGGTGAATTAAGCTTTAAGGAAAGTACTGCTCATGCCTTAAAGACATTGTGCACTACTTTCTCTTTCGTCTTTTCTTCTTCTACTCCTCAGAAATCCAACCCATCCAACAATCAATACGCTTAATTCATGAGTAAGAATAACATCTTTAAAGGAGTTGACTACAAGCGAAAATGTGGAGTTGGAATAAACATTGATAATTGATCCACAAACATCATTTCCTTCTTGGAGGGATTCACTGAAGCTTTTATGATTCTCAAGTTGCTGCGCATATATGGAAAGTTTGAAGATGTCAATGTTTTGTTGGTGAAAGAAACATATATGAAAAAGGATGATGACAGCGTTTGTTTACTTGGGCACGTGGCATTTTCTACAATGAAGTGCAAAGGGTTTTCAATGAAATAGAAGAGAAATAAATGGTTTGATCCACAATCATTGTGAAGGAGTCGTCTCAAGTTCATTTAGTCCATGGCAAAGGAAAGAGAAAAGTATCAATTTGCCTTTCTTTTTTGAATATGATTTTTAAGATTTATGAGGTTTATTCTGATTGTTGCAATTATTTTGTTTAAATGTTATGGTTTATTGGTTTGTTGAATAATGGAAATATAATCATGATTTAAAAGTGATAAGAAATATGATAGATTTTTATGTGATAAATTGATAATTATTATGAGAAAATCTACTGTCAATTAAATGGGTTGTTAATTATCATGTTGTGTTCTAATTTTTATTTGAATGATTGATGGAAAATGTGTTATAGAATAAATGCATGGATTGGATAGTTTCAAATAAATAACATGCATATGAGTGAATTTATTATTGCATCATCAATCATTCATAAATTCCTCCTTCCTAGGAAGACTTGAAAAATAGTCTTAATTAAAATAAAAATCAAAATTTCTCTTGAGCAATTGGGAGATTACCTTCACATAAAAGAGGAATGGATCATGGTTAATGATATATGATACAAAAGACACCAATGCTCAAGAGAAGGTATATGTAATGGAGGAATGACACTCTCATAAAACCTCTAAAAAAATGAGGGGAGGATAAAATTATAAATTATGTTGACATGTTTGGATATGATAATTTTAGAATGTTAGAAATGAGTCATAAGTTGTTGACATGTTTTTAATTGTTATTCTCTATTATGAAGTTAGTATTAATATCTATTTATTGTGACAGTCAATATGTTCTTGCAAGGGTAGTATTTATTGTGGTAGTCAATATGTTCTTGTAAGGGTTTGTAGCTAAGTTAACATTTAATGGAAAGTCGCGACATATTGGCTTGAGATATAACTATGTGAAATATTTGATTTGGAATGGAATAATTTCCATTAGTTATATAAGATCTGAATTAAATCTTGCAGATCCATTGACAAAGAGTCTGATAAGAGATTTGGTGTTAAAAACATCAAAAGGGGTGGGTTTAAGGCCCTACAAAATTTTAATCACCAATAGTGAAAACCCAACTCACACTTAACTATCATATCAAGTCTTAAGTTCAATGGTGAAAATCCACTATCAAAGTGATCGCAAGTACTTGACTTTTGAATACATCCTAGGTTTGAAATTATTTGGTAACCATGAGACTAGAAAGAGGCATGTTGAGTCTAATTTAACTCTTAATTGACTTGTAAGCATATGTTTGCTGGAGCATATATCATGGATATGCTTATATACATCTCTGTATTGGAATATTTTAAAATCAAGAGATGGGTTTATTGAAAAGTCATGTCCTTATAAATTAAAGAATTTATGTAAAATCATGTTTATTAATTAAGGGATTTATATGAAGAATTGTGTAGAGAGTTATGACACTAATAGTTACAAAGGTAGAGTCTCTTGTTCGGGAGATACATGTGAAAGGTTATAGCCATACATATGGCAGCCACCACTTGATGAAAAGTTGTATTGTATTAATGAGAAAACTCCACATAATATAAAGGTATGTCTCTTCATATGTCTATTCATGAATCTGCATATGATATTCATGAATCTCACAAATTGTTATATCTTTTAATTGAAGAGGTATTATTTCAAAAGACACTACTTCAAAGAGGCACCACTTCAAAGCATCACTTCCATACCTATAAATACCTAACACCATTAGTTATTCTGTATAATGATTAGAAACCTTGCAAGAGATCAAATTCATTGTATTTGTCCTTGAGTGCACACAAAGATAAAGTCAATTTATCATTTTTTAAAGGGGGAATCTCAATAGAAAACAAAATAAAGGAATTAATATCAGAGCAGTCCATGAACAAGCATTTTCCTTGTTCATATGGCACATTTACTTGTTCATGGACTGCTCTGATATTAATTCCCTTATTTGTTCCCTAATTGAAATTCCCCCTTTTTATAAGCCATTGTGGTCTTGCTTGAATTTTGGAAGGGTATCCATACTCAAGGGTCTCCCTTATATCCTGCAGGAAATTCACCCGTCAATCCAACTTGCACCTTATAAAATAGATATAGGTGAGGGTAAATTAAACTTAAAGGAAAGTGTTGTTCACATCTTGAAGACATTGTATACTACTTTCTCTTTCATTTGTTCTTCTTATACTACTCAGAGATCCAGCCCATCCAACACTTAGGCGGCTACTGGTTTTGGTTATTGTATGTTCAGAATGGGGGCTAATTGCTAATTAATTACTTGGTCCATTAGAGGTGGAGCTTTTATAACTTCATATTAAATTGTAGTGCCTCTTTATCAGCCCCTACTATTAAGCCCTAACTATTAAGTAGAGGCCAATGATCATGAACCAATTACTTAATTAATTTGCAACAGCTCTATTCCTATTCCTATTTCTATTAGGGCTACAAAGCTTTATAAGAAAAATAACTGAAAATGAAAACAAGTTACAACCATACAATGTTACTCTCCCATCATTTGAGACTTGTCACACTCTCTCTGGCCTCTATAGTACTCCATATAAAAATAAATGAACAGATGCGTTAGGAATCATGGGATCACCCCAAAACATTCGTATATGCATTGCACATACTATTGACGTTTTCTTTTAAGGGCGAAGAAGCATTAAGACGAGAAGAGTGTAAAGAAATATTATATTATTTTTATTTTTTAAATATCTGGACTGTTATTTTATTACTTGTAATGTAATATCAAAGGGTTGATAATAAAATCCAATAATTGAAAATCAAGAAACAGGGGTTAAAAAAAAAATCCCTTCTCCTTGTTGGTTGTTTTGTCTATGCAGTAAAACTCAATCATACAACTATTGCAGTAAAAATAGTAAAGTCCAGATGAACTTAGTTGCACTGCATCTGTTAGGTTCTAATAAAGTTCAATGAGACTCTGAACTTTTAAGATGATTTTTGAAATTTTGTCAGTAGTATGATTAGCTGAATCCTCCTTCAGAAAAGAGATCATCATAGTTTATATATATAATACTCATTCCTAATCATCCTCGACTTCCTAGTTTCAATCATGAGATAACAGTAATTCGCCTTCGTGTATGTCCTAGAGTGAGGGTAGTGTATGGGAGGTAATAAAGAGGAAGGGAAGTAAATTATGCACTCTTTTCTGTTTCATTAAAATTAATTTGTTCCCTTCTCTTCTCCTCAATCCAAACATACCCTAAAGTTGTGAGCCCAATAGGATGTTGCCCAATTCATGCTTACAAACAATTTTCACCCAAGGGACACTGAAGGATAATGAACCATGTTAAAAAAAAAAACATTAGCAATGTTTTGACACAGTCATTTAGTTAGTGGATTTATTTATAGATTCCAATGAGCTGGGAAGAATCCTTTCTGCACTTTTCCAATGAGGCATTTGAATCCACTCAACTGCCTAGGTTCATAAAATAGTAAGTGTGATGATAAAATAGAAATCAGTAATGCATATTACATTAATTTTCCATTTTATATAAATAATTTTATCTATCTATCGTCTTAAAATGTAACAGTCTTGTTTTAGTTTTTATACACATTATAGACCAAGAGAAAAAAAGGAGAATTCACCATTCCAATACTTTGATGCAGTTATGAATAGCTAGTTTCATTAACATATAATGAACCCGCATTAGAATCTGATTTCAACAAGCAAAATAGAAGATAAAATAATTCTTTCATGATTAATTGTGATAATGTTAATTGAATTTTATGAGAGAGTACTAATATTTCTCTATCATTCAAGGGAAAATTATACTATAGCCGAGATTAGCAATTCTACAATGGCATGGAAGCTGCGCCCATTAACGTTTTGATCTTTATAGCAAAGCAATATAAAGATTAAGCAATAATTATTTTTTCTCAGGAAGAAATTATTATTATTATTATTATTATTATTATTATTATTATTATTATTATTATTATTATTATTATTATTATTATTCATGAATGAAATAGAAATAGTGATAGAAATCTAAATTGAAACTATATGTTCTCAATTTGAAATATAAAACATGCATCTTAAACGTTTCACATTTATTTGAAACTATGCTCTCAGTTTCCACATGGTCAAATCTTATCATACTTAATTCAACCTTGATTAATTATTATTTATGTAACATGATGTTAGTTTTTATTTGTATTTGTATATATGTATCATAATCATCAATATCATTATATATATATCATAAAAGTTGGTTACTTAGCACTGTTACTCTTCTGTAAACTCTTGGATTCTGTCTTTTTTTAAAAAAACAAAATCCTTGAACAAGGAGGCTGTTCTAGTTTGAGTCCACGTTTTGTACAATGACTTGGCTAAAATTAGCTAGACCTTGATACTAAATAAACAATCAATATCAATCCATCCAGGCCATATTCAATATCATTATATATTATATAAGAAATATTCCTTCAATAAGTAGATTGTTTTAGTTCGAGTTCATATTTTGTTACAATGACTTCGGGTAAACTTCAGAATTAAAACTTGATACTAAACAAACAAGTTTGGTTAGTTTGTCAAATAGAGCCTACAAATTAAATTCATACCTCATAGGAACCACACTAGGGTTTCAAATTGAGCTAAACAAACTGCAATTATGATTGCCAGATGAGCCACGGACCAAATCAATAACTAGATTCATTATCAACATGATAAATGACTAAGAAAATCACAAGTGTTTTTAGTAATCCTTCCGTTCCGAATTATAAAACCACATTTACTTTTATGAAGAATCCTAAAAAAATCCAAGGAAAGTTGATTACATTACTTAATCATATCATATATATTGTGTTTTATTACATTAGATATTAGTTCATAAGTCGAACAACATAAATAGAATTCACACGATAAATTTTAATGTCTTAAAATAATGTAATTAACTTTCTTAAAATTTTTCTAGAATTCTCCAAAAAAATCAATGGAGTCTTATAATTAGGAACGGAGGTAGTATGTTTTCTATCTGCAGAATTTTCAATAAACAAGTGTTTTTTCTAACCTCGTTATCATATTATTGATGGCCACCACATCTTACTTATACTATAGAGCTATTCTAATGCATATATATACAGTGACACTGATTCATTAACATTTTATCATACTAAGAGCTGTTTAATTAATATGCTATACATGAACATATAGCACGATTTAAATACTATAGATGCATTGCTAAGCATTGAAATTGAGAATCTAGAAACTCAAAAGATCATAAATTTAGTTAGCTTCTTCTTTTAACTGTCATTTAAATCTTGATTTTTTTAAACGGAAATTCAAATTATACCCTTGATTTGATTAAAACTAATACCTCTACGTCATAACTTTTTATTTTAGTTTAAAGTATATATATCAAAGTTGTAACTAGACTAGAATCAAAAGGTTATATTAAGTTTATTCTGAACTCATCAATGTGAGTAACTATGAACTAAAACTAGTCAGAGATTCTTTGTCGAAATTAAGAAGATCAAAACGAGAGGAGAATGTTGAATTTATCAAGCTGTTATCATATGATATGGAAAGACAAATATGGACCATTAGGGGCTTCTATATATATGTGTGCGCGTGCAGAAGTAGTGATACTGTAGTAATTACAAGAACTTGCAATATCGTGTTGTAATAAAAACGGTCACATGCACCCCAATAAGAGCCTGTTTGACAGGAGCGTTCAGAAGCGTTTTTTGACTTTTTTACAGAAAAAAAGTAGCTTTTGGCAAATGGGGTGTTTGGCAGGAACTTATAGAAAAAAGTAACTTATGTCCAAAAGTTACTTTTTTTTATAAGTTAAAAAAAGTGACTTCTCAAAAGAAATCATTTTTTCTATCTCTTATAAATCAATTTTTTTACTCCTAATCCAAACACAAGTAACTTCTTCTACTCCTAATAAGTCACTTTTTCTACCTCCAATCCAAACACAATTGATTTATGATATGTTACTTATTTTTAAAAGTTCCTTGTCATAAGCCACTTATAAAAATAAGTCACTTTTTATAAGTCAAGGTCAAACGGGTCTTAAGTAGGCGGCGAGAATAAGAAAGACAAGGACATTAGAGGTAAGTACCTCTCAAATAAGTGTTCAAAGCAATGAAAGCTAGAAGTGGGTTAGTCATGAGATACACCCCAGAATTCAAATTTTAAATAGTATAAGAGACCTCAACTTGACAGAAAGCAAATCAATCAGAAGTACAAATTTTCAGATTCATAATAAAGAAACACGTCAACAGTCTTGGAAAAAGGTTTATGTGTCCTTTGGTTTGATTAAAAATTAAAAAATGTAGTAACCATAGTCACTTTACTTAATGGATCGGAACATGACTTTTGTTGTCTCTGGGCACAAATATTGGTCGGACAAATCTTACTGTTGGTCGTATATAATGTATATTTGGAAGAAGAAAAGCTTTAGAGATAGAAGTAATAGCAATAGCAATAGCAATAGCAATAGCAATTCTGACCTTATTTTCCCAGACCAAACAAATATAATATTTTTAATATATAAGACGATTACCACATAAAGCACATATATCGCAAGTTGTTGCATAGAATCCTAACTATTTAATTATGTCGGTGAGTAGTACATGCATAAAAAGAATAATCCATGGTACGATTTCTATTTTCAATATTATCTTTACCTGTGTTTGGCGAAAGAGATACAGGATCGTGGTTAGGTAATGACCATGTATATTCATAGTAAAGATATCCTCATCACCCCCATATGGACATGGGGGTTCATCTCTTGGGGAAAATCACGATTCCAAGTGCCGTACATAAAAAATTGGAATCCTTTTGGTGTCAGATGTTTGATGAACATTTTAGTTTCTTAGGCACACTAGAACATCATTTTACAAGATTGTGTATGTAGACATACAAAGTATATATGGGAAAAGGGGATTATAAAGTTAGTTTTGATTGGCTGTTAATTTATGATTACCCTTCGATGTTTTTAAATATTCGAGTATAAGGCTACAGGTTTCGCAATGTATGGACAAAGAAGTAAGGTTGCCTTCAAACAAAAACACACTCAATTCACGAAGTTTGAAAATGTCGTTATTAACATTCATAATTTCCCTAACAGTGAACTGCCCTTAATTAATTAGCCTCTCATGGTCCAAAAGTGAGATGAATGAAATAACTATTTTTCTGGGAGTAGTAAACTATTAGTAGCGAAGTTTCCAGATCTGCTTTGTGGGTATGAAGACAATCTGAGCTAGTGAAGTCTTAACGGTGATGAAGAGGCACAAAGGGCAGACGCAGATGCAACGACCAAATAAGTTGTGATGAGAGTGAGTTTGAGTCATACCTGGAGCTAGCAAATTCATAGAGCTTGCCTCTGGGAGAGAAGATGATGAGAGCAACCTCAGCATCACAAAGCACTGAGAGTTCAAAGGCCTTCTTGAGCAGACCATTACGGCGCTTTGAGAAGGTCACTTGCCTGCTCGTGGCGTTCTCTATGCGCCTCATCTGAGTCTTCCCTCGCACCATCTCTCTCTTCAATCTTTACCTAGACAAACTATCCAAACATGAATCAACCACAAAATGCTTAGAAATATAGAGCAGCTTGCATTGTTGGCTTACAATGGTCACACAAAATAAAGTACTACTCACCCAGAAAGCTCTATGAGAGGAAGTAGTGAATTTCAGCAGATCCGAGGCCTTGCAAACCTAGAACTTGAACTTAAGAAAGGTAGAACACAAAGGAAAATGCAACATAGTTAGTATTTTACATCTATATCAATGAAAAACCATGTATGAACCATGACGGGAGAAAAAATAACAAAGTGAAGCAAAAGAGAGAACCAGATTTCTCAAAACCAAAATCCATTAAATATCCAGGTCCCTTTCAGTGGAGGGACTAAAGCAACAAAAATCCAGATGCAGGAACGAGTAGTGATAACAACCACTCACCCGCCCAGAAAAGCCAAGTGTTCCGATTTCAAGAAATAGCCACTTATCTGAAAATTCAAAGCGGGTGTGTATTTGTTTATGTATGAATCATGAATGTATGGTGGAGAATAGGAATCAGAGACATAAAATTAGCAAATGAAAACCCAGAAAGGGTCAGAGGGAGGAAAGAGGAGAGAATAAAAGAGTGAGGTTTACAGAAAAGGAAAGAAGAAACAGGTGTAGAGCGCAGAGAACCCAGAAATGGGAATGGCCCAGAGACTACAGACTAGAGAGATAGAGGAGTAAATAGCAAAAGCAAAGCAAGTTGGAGCTTTTTGAGTGCATTGACTTGTATTGACTAATTGATTATTTGTTTTCTCTTTTTTTCCATAAATGGACATACATAATGTCGTCACAATACACTTTAAAATTTACATATAATTATATTTTTATTTAATATTAATTTTTTTTAATAATACCACGCACAGGTCTCCTGTATTTCCAAAATAAATAATATAATATATATATATAAGGTACGGTGTCTGCCATCATAAAATATTACTCCTAATATATATATACTCTCTCCTATTCTAATTATAAAAATCTATTAATTTTTTTTAAAGAATTTTAAGAAAATATTAAAAAAATGAATTATATTACTTTAAAATATTAAAATTTATCTTTTTTCTAAATTATATTGTTTGACTTATAAATTAATATATAATAAAACACAATATATAATATAATTAAGTAATGTAATTAATTTTTTTATAATTTTTTAATATTCTCTAAAAAAATAAACTTTATAATTAAAATGGGAGACAGTATATATTGTAGAATTACGTAGATTCCAAAAAATATATATATAAACGATTTAGAGGAGAAAATATAGACACAGAATCAAGTTTCCATTTTGACACATCGCTGTTGCACCTTGCGAATGGAAGGCATCAATGCCCACGCCATAATAAGAAAAAAAACATATAAATAGTAATGCATTTTTCAAACCTCTTCTTTTTCTTGATTTGGTAATTCCCTAGTTTACTCATTTTACTGCAATCAGCACACAACAAGCTTTTCTTTTTTTCAAAAAAAAAAAAGGCCACAAAAATGATACTCCAAAGTCCAACCGATCTTTTTTTAGAATAACAATAATGATAAATAATGATTACTGCTACTTTATTTTGGTTCCATCCACCGTATGAAATCCTTAATTTTTCTCAAAACTTTTGGATTCACTCTCATTGCTCTTATCTCATCTTAAATTTAAAAAAAAAAATGACACTTAAATACTATTTGAATTTTCAAAATTTAAAAAATCTGTCAATTTTTCAAAAAGACACCAAAGTACTATAGACCAAATTGGATTTTTTTATTTTTTTGAAGTAAAAAGTGATCCGGAAACTAGCAAATTCCATTATTATTATTGCATATCTCATTACTCAACTTGCGAGAAATCACTTCTCTCCTTTGTATTTTAAATTTGCTGAAGTGAAAAGTGATCCATAAATTAACGAATTACATTACTATTATTGTAACTCTCATTACTCAGCTTGTGAAAATCTCATCTCTCCTCTATCATAGGCATATTTCTCTTTCCTCTGTCACTATGCATCAGTCGGTGTCAGTATCAGATGAATAGTATTGTCAGAGGGAGAGAGAAAAACAAATATCAGAAAATTATAGCGAAATTCATTACTCTTATAGATAATCTCATTACTCTTATAGTGAAATCCTATTACTGTTCACATTTGAAAATTTAAAAAACTCAATTTAGTCCATGCCTTTTTGAAATGTTAACAGTCTTTTTTTAATTTTGCAAAATTCACATGATATTTAAATAAAATTTTCCCTAAAATTTTTTCCACATCGGGTGCTTATTTGAAATAACCGATTTGAGCCTTCCATAACAATTCTTTAACTGTGATTTATGTAGTATGAGCATGGTTTTAAAAATCATATTGGACTGGTTATTCGACTAAGAAAATCGCAAACTAGTCATCAAACCAATCCAATCTGAACCAATCCGCTAATTATTCAAAATTTCTCAACTTCAATACATCATTGATTATGCATATCTCCAAAACTTGCAAATTAAAACTCTAGAAAAACTTAAAATGCCTACTTTCTAATTCAAAAGAAATCACTCAAAAATATTACCATTTGGTTATCAAAAATTCTCAAATACCTATAAATATAATTTGTACTCATTTTTTGTAGTATTTTTAAGACTCAAACATTCAAATCCTATCTCTTAATACCTTACTTTGACATTGTTCAAATTCATTTTTTCATTGGTTTGGCTATGAATTAGCTCTAGTTTAATTTCACTTTGACCTACTGACCCTTAACCCAAAACTCCGGCCGTTTGAGTGACCAATCCCAATCTATAACTTTATATATAAAATAAGTATATGAGAGAAATTTTATTTTGATTTGCATAAATAAATACTTTTGAAATCCCAATACAATTCCAAACCAACACAAAACCAGTCTCCCATACCTTGAAAGCCGTATTTTTAACAATTTATACGCATTCCTATAAAAATTTTAACAAGCCATATTAACAATTTAAGTAATGAACAATTAGTCTATTTTCTAAAACTGGTTAGAATACCCCAAACCCATAATTGATACCCTCTCCAATCCTAATTATAAGATTTAGTTAGAAATTTGATTTAATTCTAAATATAATACATCTATTCACTCTGTCTCTCATATTTAACCACTTTTTCCCAAACTGTCTCTATCAATACTCCCTTAAATATAATTAGACACTACATTAATTTCTGAATTTGTAATTTTCCTTAACTATAATTTTCCTTAACTAATTTAACTACTATCCTTAATCTCATCAAAAAAATCAATTGCATCTTATATTTAAGACCCGAGAGAGTATTAGATAAACTAAACCGAAATATTCAGTTGAGATATTGGCTGGGTTTAGAATAACAGTAAGAAAAGTAATTTATTTGCAATCGGACTTATGTAAAAGTCATATTATATAATGTGATTTATGTTTAGATTGACGCTAGCATAAGTTACTTATTTAAAAGTGAAATTTATTTTGTTGATATGTTGAAAGGTAATTTTTGATGAAAAATAACTGAGAAGGACATAAATCATATGATATGTTGTGATTTATTATATTATATATTAATTCCCATGTCAAACAAAATAGTTTGAAGAAAAAGATAAATTTGAATGCTTTAAAATAATATAATTAAATTTATTAAAATTCTCCAAAAAAATTTAACCAGGTATTATAATTAGGATGAGAGGGAGTATATATTACATGTAAATATATTGTGATATTTATATTATCTGGGGTTAGGGATGATAAAAAAATCCAACGGTCCAAGTAATCTTGTCCGATTCGGTTTGACATAGTCCAGCAAGGAAAATTTTGGCCCGAAGAAATACCAGACCAGACTAGATCAAACTAGACCACTTGGATGGGACTAGACTTCAAGCCAAGGGGTTGGACCCCTTGGTCCAATCCAGTCCAACCCGAAATTTATTTTTTCAAAAAAAAAAATCCCACACCTAAAGCCCTAAACATAAAATTGAGCTATCTAACTATATATTATTCTATTCTATCGTATTATTCTTCAAACTACAATCTTACTATTAGGGACATTGCATATTTTGTGTATTATACAATATATGTGTTTATTTTCCTTTTTTTTATGCATTGTGTGCTTCTTTATCTATATTTCACCATTTTATATCTTCAATGAGATTTTACATGTCGTCTGACTTCTTATTTTGTGCGGCATAATAGTTATATGTTCTTTTGATAAAAGTGTCGTTCTATTTTTAGGGGTAGTGTGATTATATA
This sequence comes from Acacia concinna, assembly GCA_037177275.1. Lineage (NCBI taxonomy): Eukaryota > Viridiplantae > Streptophyta > Magnoliopsida > Fabales > Fabaceae > Acacia > Acacia concinna. The sequence goes on along the minus strand of JBAGKO010000003.1, from coordinate 473,593 downwards.
GTAATAAATACAATAAGTCTTGTGTTTCTTTGTTGATGAATATTGTCAAATAAAGTTTATTTGTTTTTACTTTCTCACTATATAATTGTTTTGAAGGCAATTTGTAAATTTTACGTTATAGAAAGTGCAAATATTTTACGTTATAGGTCTCCATCATTATATGTCAATAACGTCAACGAGTATTGTAAGATTTCCAACAAGTCTATTAAATATAAATTAGATTTCCATAATTTGTTATTCACTTGTGTAGTGTGTAGTGTAATAGACTTATTGTTACTTATTTATCTATTTAATTGTTTGTTATAATGGATTGTATCAAAGTAACTTGAATGTTGTTGGGGATTATTATAGATTTATGATTAAATTGTAATGTTTGTAATAGGTTTTATATGATAATAGGCATTATTATAGTCTTAATAGGTTTAAATCTTGCCTTTTTAAAAAAAGGAAAAAAAATTCAAGTCCTGGACCCCTGGACTGGTCCAGGCAGTCCATTGGACCAGTCTGGTCCAACCCAACCTCGAGTTGGTGCTGGACTAGACCGGACCTCGATTGCCTTGGGTTGCCCGAGGTCTTATCAAACTAGACCTCGGGTCAAGGCCAAACCCAGTCTGGTTCGGTCTATGATCAACCCTACATGTGAGCTTAATTATAAGACTAAGTTGATTTTTTTTAGAGAAGTTAAGTAAGTAAATTAAGTTACTTAATTATATCATATATTGTGCTTTGCCATATCATATATTAGTTTCATAAGTCAAGCAAAATAATTTGAAGAAAAATGATAAATTTTAATGTTTTATAGTTATCTAATTAGTTTTCTTATGATTATATAAAAAAGTCAATTGAGTTTTATAATTAGGATGTGAGAGAGTAAGTTATGACATAAAAACAAAAAAAAAGGTAAAAAAATAATCATTAAAATAAGTAACTTATTCCCACTTAAACAAAATAAGGGAAAATTCCAGAAAAATACCTCCACAAATTCCAAAACTCTAAAAGGGATGTTGACGTTACAAAAAGACACTAAGGTATCATGGACCAAATTGGGGTTTTGGAATTTGCTGACATGAATAATAGTGATTTTTGCAAGATGAGTAATAGATTTCACTAGTTCGTGTTAATCCATGTTAATCACTCTCTCTTCCCCTTAAAATTCGCTGACGTGAACAGTATTTTATTTTCACCATTTGAGTAATAGTTTTCGCAATAAAAGTAATGGTTTTCGCTACTTCGTACTGATCACTTTCCCCCCATCTTCTGACGACACTGTTCATCTGACACTGACACTGACATTGTTCATCTAACAAATGAGAGAAAGGAATCTACCCGTGATGTGAATAGTGTCGGATTTTCACCATTTGAATAATGATTTTCACTAAAAGAGTAATGGTTTTCACTATTTTATACTGGTCACTGTTCATGTCAACAAAATTTTAAAACTCTGATTTGGTTCATGGTACCTTAGTATCTTTTTAAAATGTTAACATCTCTTTTAGAGTTTTAAAATTTAGAGGTGTATTTTTCTAGAATTCTCCCAAAAAATAATATATAATTGATAAGTCAGATAGACAAAATGCTGACACAAACACAAACTTTTAAAAAAAAAATGGAAGAAAACGTTTTAGGGACCAAAACGTTAACAAAACACACTTATTTTTTCCATCATTAACACAAACACACTTTTGTTTTTCCATAATTAACACAAACACACACATTGTAACATAACTGACACCAAAACACCTCATAACATGACTTCCCAACAGGCATCGTTGTAAATTCAATAGCTGGCAAGGGGACCAAATGTAATGATGTAATTGCTCAAAATTTGAAGTTGAGTGAAGCTATATTTCTAGGATAAATTCGTTGCATACTAGGATGGGTTTTTACGTGACTTAATTTTAATCAATGAAGTTAAGGTGATTAAGGTAAGAATTATGGGAGTAATGATAGTAATGTTAGGGTTGGATTTGACATTTGAAGGGAAGGAGTGAGAAGAACAGGAACGAGGGAGCAGGGGAATCAGAAACTAGGAAGATAGGAACTAGGAAGAGATATATATATATATATATATAGAGAGGGGTTGGAAACACGTCAACATCTGTCCGTACAATAACGTACATAACGGACCAATCAGAGATCGAAAACTCAGTATCGCCATCATTGCTTTTTGGTGTCGTGTGAATTGTGATTATTTCAACTTTTCCACTCACATTCATTTGCTTCCCCCGCAATCACCTATTTCCAGCTTGGCATACCATATAGGAGTACATAATTATACATATGCCACTCCTCCATATATCTATTTATTTATTTATTATTTAAATTATTCGTATGATATGTTAACAGTGTCTTGTTTAGTGGAGATTATGGTGGGTATGATGGTGGGGCCATTTATAAATACAATGGTAATCTTTTTTTATTTGGGGGAAAAAACTTATTGTAATTATGAATATCTCCCTAGTATGCAGTAATCAACTATACCCTCCAAAAGAAATAGGGCAATTTGTGGCGCCAATATAATAGAAGATATCTATATTTCAAAAGTACAAAAGAAATATTGATTGAGTTCTGTATATATATATACGGGACATTCAAAAGTTTTATAATATATATGCATCTAATGCCTGTTATATTCGTATTATTAGAAGATGGTGCAAGCTAAGCTAATTAAGAGTCATCATATCATGCGTGTCGATTGTTTGTTTGTATTATTAGCACGTCATGCCAATTAATTAAGCAATTGAATTAACAAATGATTGCTTCTATATATATATATAGACATTACATAGGATGATTTTGACTCAGCTTCCTTCTATAAACACCCTTACTCATGGGTAAAAAACAAAGGTGGCGGTGTCTCAGCCACATGATTTTTTCCACTCATCTTTTCACTGGATGGCTAAAATTCACCGATTGTCAATATTCTTTTGGATACGAACATCCTTATACAGTAGTTTCTTGAATTATAGATATTTTTTTTTATATTTATATATGTGCTCGTTTGGAATAACTTATTTAAAGATAATAAAATTTTATTTGTGAAGTACAAAGTAAGTATGTGAAATAGGTATTTCTCATACTTTATGTATAAGATCTTATTTATCTTAAATAAATCATACTAAAGAAGTCAATAATTTGTAACAAAAAATTGAATTCCAGTTTGTTATGGCGTGCACTCGAAATTTTTCGAATTCCATGGCGTGAGAGCTAGATTCATCGTCAATTTGATTTTGGAGGAAAGGAAAAATGAATTTCTCCCTTTATTTAGTTTAAAAATTTGAAAAGAAATATAAAAAAAATGAACCCCTCTTTTCTTTTTTCTTTCTTTCTTTTTTAAATTTTTTTATTTTGGTTCTCTTTAAATTGAAGTTTTTTAAGGGGGTTATTTTTTGTGACTAATTTATCCCTTTCTACTTTATAATATTTCTTCATCTTTACCCATATAAAAAATAATAATAAAAGAAAATCATTTCTTGACTTAACCACATAAATTATCTAAAGTATATAATTTATGTATGTAGATTAATTTATGTAATTTATATATGTAAAAATAGAATATAACATTAAGGTTAAGTTGATAAATTAGTTATTATCTTCCCTCTCATCCCCTCTTAAACCAAGCACATTATAATCAAATATCACTCTATTTCCTTCCCGTTCTATCACCCTCCAATTAGGCCATTGAAAAATGATTAAACCTTCGTTCTTTCATTATAATTAGGCAATTTAATGTTTCTCAAAGTTGTAAAATTTGATAAACCGAGCAAGCTAGTGGCGTTTAATTAATAATATTTTGTTCTCCTTTTTAAGATATATCCCTTTTTTTTTTTTTTTGGCGGGGGGGGGGTGTTTAAAGTTTGGGGTGAGTCAAAGGGGGAAGGAGGAGATAATGTATATGTAAGGTGGATTGGGAGCAAAGGTGCAATATGATTGGAGGAGAGGGGAGGGTGAAGGGAGCAAAGGTGCAATATCATTACTCTAAGTCCATTATCTATCTTATGAATGAATTTAAGTATTATTAAATAAAATAATAATAATATACTCCGTAATTACATGAAAAGGAACAGTAAGTAGTACTAGTAATTGAGAATTGAGAGGGTGGGGGCCCACAATGTGGAAGATGGGACAAGACAAGACAAGTGATGGACAGGATGATGCCATTTATGTCAACGTACTAAGGTTTGGTTTGTTTGCCATATCTTTAATCTCGTTCTGACACCGCCACCACCCATTATTCTATTATTTTCACCTGCGGGGGGACCACCCACCCTCCCCTGCTCCATTCCCATCCAACGGCCCCTAACTCTTCATCGGGAACCGTCCTCTCCCCTCAAATTTCGTGCACATCTTTCACATCTCAAGTCCTACCGCACCACCCGTTTTTCCCCTCCTAAAATACAGTACATTATAAAACGGATAGTATGAGTAATTAATTCGTTACTACTTTTTATAACCAGCTTTTTTCATTCTGTAGCGTCAACCTAAAACCATACTTATAAGTTTGGACGTGTTTCTTATTTAAAAGTAAAATATATCCAAAATATCTTGTTTCTTATAAGTATATAGGATGTGTTTTTTATTTATAATCGAATTTATGGATATGTCAGATTACATATAAGTTATATTGTATATATTTAAATTGAAGATAACATAAATGACTTATAAGTTTCTTATTTAAAAGTAAAATGTATTTGATTGATATGTTAAAAATAACTTATTGTGGCAAATGACTGAAAGGGACATGAACATTAAGAAATATACTGTAAAATTTAAAATTCATATAAAAAAAGAAAAATTAATTTTAACAAAAGTTAAGAATAAAAGTTAAAAATATATAATTAATAACAAAGTTAAATGATTAAAATGTATATAAATTACAAAGTTAAAAATGTCAAATTTGTTATGAAATAACATTACATTACTGATTGAATCATATGGACCGTACAACTTGGTCTCTAATTTTATCACGGACATTATTCATTCGTCTTGATGATTGCATGCCACAGTATAAGGAGGATGATGCTTCTCCTTCTGTATTAGCTATAACAAGATTCTTATTTTCAGCATCCCTAAAATTGGCATCAGTTTGGGAATTCCTCCTAATGAAATTATGTATAGCCATCGTTGCATAAACTATATGGACTTGTGTTTTGTAGCTGTATTTGCGCATTTTTTTGTAACATTTCAAATCTATTATTTCACACTAAAATTCCTTTCTATTGTGTATCTCAAATTTGAATGATAAAAATTGAAGACCTCGTTAGGATTGGCAAATCCTAGTTGACACCTGAATTTTGGGAGGTGATAATACTCACACTTGTAAGGAGCAAGATATCTATGCGGTGCTGGATATCCAGAGTCCACCAAATAATAGTTCCCTATTAAATAGTTAAATCATTAATATTGTAGTATATCGATACAAATGTTAAATGAAGATAAATTTTTAAATTTAAAGTAGGCAGAATTATACCTTCAGGTAGATGAGGGAAGTTCATGGCCAGGGTTGAAATCGCAGAATGAAGCACGCGTGGATCATATGCAGAACCCTCCTATATGACCAATATGAATGTGAAACATGTAACATCCCAATTTTCTGGATAAATTCTCCAAGTTATAATAAGATAAAGTCTTATTATTTTATGTAAAAGTTTTGGGGTAAATTGCAAAGAATAAATTTATATCTGAAAGTTTATCAGTATGAGCTTAAATTTAGGGGAATTCTAGATAAAATAGTAAACGATGGAATTAGTATATGAAAATTTACGGGGAATACTTTTGGATTATTTAAAGACT
>JBAGKO010000003.1:452611-466996 GCA_037177275.1 Acacia concinna | reverse complement strand
ATAATATATTTTTTATTTAAATTAATTTTTAAATTATGTATTTTGATTATAATAATATTCTTTATTTATTAGTATATGTATATTAAAAAAATTTATAATAATTTTTATTGATTAAAAAATATATTTTTAATTATTTTAACAATAAAAATTATAATAATAATAATATATTTTTAGTTTATATAATATTTTTAATTAATAATTATAATAGGGGAGGGCAAAATTGTCATTTCTCCCCCTCCCCTCCAATCCCTCCAATTTGGAGGGGAGCAAAATAGGGGAGGGGAGGGGAGGCCAAATTTTGACTCCCCTCCCCTCCAAAAATTTAAACCAAATAAGGGGAGGGGAGAGACTCCCCCTCCCCTCCCCTCAAGCCAAACAGACCTTAAGCATTGTTGAGGGGTTGGAACAATTCTCAAACCCTCCAGAGTTTATTCTCTATGAGATTCAATGGGATTCTATGTTTTTTTAAGTTAGAATATTAGCCGTGCCTATGTATACTGAAAAAAAAAAGATGTTAAATATAAATTGTTGTAACCTAAAGCTAAATGGGTGTTTTATAGATTTTAATTTGTATACTATTACTATTTATTAATTTATATTAAGAGTAAAGGGACACCCAACACTATAAACTTTTTTCTAAAGAGCGTTTAACACCATAAACTTTTTTTGAGAAAAATATATACGAACTCTTAAAATATGGCAAATTTACCACAGTTTTTAACTTTCCAAACGTCCATCAATTTTTTGTGGGTTTCACTGACCACCTGACCACCATCCCATTCTTCTCTCTCTTCCACCTCTTCTTCGTGCTCTCTCCCGCCAGCATTTTCACTACTCTGCTCAGTGGCTGAGAACCCAGGCTGTCGCTAAGAATGTCCCCACGAGAAGGTGGCTCTACTAGAGATCATATCTCATATGGACACTAAATTTATGGGGTGAAATCTCTAGGTACTCATTTTCTTCTTCCTATTTCTTCAATATTGATCTCCAATTCTTCTACAAGAAATGGAATAATCAGATACAAACAGTGCCAAACTTTTGGATTTATACAAGAACCCTTGAAACCCTTACAGATTAGTCACCTTCAGTTGAAAATTGAAACGGATTTAGACCTAAACTTAATCAAAATCATGAAAGAAAAGGAAATCAAACTGAGCAGAGAAATTAATCTCGAAAATAAATTCACAAACCCATCATGTTCTTCTCCTTTTGTCATAGATGTACGAAACCCAAGGAAGGCCTTCCGGCAACTAGAGAAGAAGAAGGTGAGACGTTGCCACAGATCGGAACTTTGTCAAAGCCATAGATGGATCATTTGAGAAGGCACCAGAAAACACCATCATCGGTTGTGGAGTTGAGGGTTTTGTTGGCATTGGCAACGCCAGTGCTGGAAACCATCTTAGCTCCGAGGACACCTCCATGTGAGCGATGGCCAACGGCAACAGTGGTGGTGATTGGTGAGATTGAGTTGGAGATAAGAAAGGAATGTAGATGCGGAGAAGAGACACCGAAGAGAGTAGAGAAGGAAGGAGGTGGCAAGAGTGACAAATTGCTTCAAATTGGAGATAAAAAGGGTCACCGGTGTTTACAATGGAAATCTCCAAAGGGATGAGATGAAAGGGAAGAACAGTGACCCGAGGAAAAGCAGAGTGAAAGCGAGAGAGGTGCTTGGATTCAGCCATGGAAACTGTAGGTTGAGGAGATATGAGAGTGACTAGACAATGGCAATTCAGGAGCAACGAATTGGGTGACCCATGCCGGCGGAGAATGGGATAAACGAAGTTTAATGTTGTGGGTTTAGGGGAGACGAAGTTTTTGGGGAGCGAAGCTTGACTGGATTTCAGAGAGAGAGAGAGAGGAGAGGGAAGAATGAGATGGTGGTGAGGTGGTCAATGGGACCCATATTGGAAAGTTAACAGCTGTGGTAAATTTGCTCTCTTTTTAAGAGTTCATGTATATTTTTATCTCTGAAAAAAGTTTATGGTGCCAAATGGCCTTTAGAGGAAAGTTCATGATGCTGGATGCCCCTTTGCTCTTATATCAATATAGATCAAATCATGTACTGTCATTGATTTTGTCACTATTAGATGACGTGATATTATATGCACACTTCTTTGAAAAAATTATGTATTAGTCCCGACTAAGAGAATATATGACAAAACGGTATGATGAAATCGCGTAATACTGATGCATTGAGTTTGAAGTTGTCAATGGAGTCAGATGTAATTGTTACTAAGGACACCGATAGTTGTTAATGACAACAATGTATAATATTTAAATGAATAAGGGCAAAATGAACATTTCTCATTGTGAATTAATTGCAAGAAAGTCCTACGAGACTTTTTTGCAATTACGTGACTTCACGGGACCGTTTTGTCGTATATTCTCTTGATTTGGACCAATTAGCAATTTTCCCTACTTCTTTTGAGTTATGCGTTTTTTTTTGGCCTTTTGGAAAATGAATATTCAAAAAGGAAAATTCACGCTTTTGCTTTAATTTCAAAAGACACAGCTTTGAGGAGGTTGAGGTTTTATTTTAACCATATAGTATCTCTTGTAGATTTTGATAAAGCCACTTGTTTTTCTTCATTTTAAATTTTACATTAAACATTTGTTGGAGAGTTATAATACATTAGTTAGTTAAAGCCCTTAAAATAGAGGGTTTAGTGTGAGATTTAAAGTTGTGAGATGTGGAATGCTTGCTAAGAGAAGAGAATAATCTCTCTCTAAAAAGGAAGATAATTTGAATCTCCTTCCAATTCTTTTGAGTTAGGGTTAATTGATTATCACCTTCATGTGAGGGACAACAATTGTAAGACTGATATAGGTTATTGATTGTTGTATTGTTCTGATTTAAGTTTGTAATCATGATTTAATCCTTGTAGTTTATCATTTTATGAGTTGTTAAAATAACAACATTACCCCATAAGGAGAGGTTAATTATATAGTCCTCATAATTTACCTAGGTTTTTAAATTGGTCCCATTTTTGTAAAAAAAAAAAAAAATTTGCAAAAGGATGCTACAAAGTTCTCTCGAATGTGAGCGTTAATTTTTTGCTCCGGGAAACAAACTTGGCCAAGTCGTTGGTATTAGCTAATCGCATCCATTTTATGATGAGGCGGCTAATAAAATAATGGCAAAGCTGCCACATGGGAATATGATGTGGCATCAGCCAGACACGTCACATTGGCCCACATGTGTTTTTTCCTCATATGGAAACCCATTCAACATTTGCTAATCTCTTTTTCCGACATTTTCTCAGCATTAGACATTCAGACTTATGCAGCCAACATCCAACATCCAACATCTGTCTCTGCCTCTCCTTCTCTGCCTAATATACTAGTAGCATATAATATAAGTAAAGAAAGCAGTAAAAAGCTATTTTATATTACAAGAGATGACTAAACAAAAATCTTCTAAAGCAACAAGTGAAATCCAAGACGCCGTTAACACACATTTGGTCAGTATATCAACTTAAAAAGTTTTGTTCTCTTACAATATGTTCAAAATTATCATGTTTAAACGTGTTGTGGCTTTCTATGATTAAGTTCCAATTATCATAAAGTTTCAACTTGTTCAAGAAATGAATATTACGCATGTGCTTACCTGAGTTATGATGCATCAAGCTCTAGTATTTATTCTTCTGACTGACTGACTGAGAAATGGTATTTGATTACATGAAATTTAGACCCAAGTGAGAGTTTCTTCGAATTTAATATAATGTTAGAACCTTTTAATTCATGCCAGTATAAAATTAAAAAACCTTTAAACTCCTAACTTAAATTTATTGCAACAGATAATTATTTTCCTGATAGAGCGATAGATAATTTTATTAATTATTAAATATTAAATTATCAATAACAAGTCCACTTCTCTCAGTAAGATTAACTTCATAAATCATGACACTATTGTGCTTTGTAAACAAACTCTATCAGTATCATATCATCTCAAGCAGTTAAACGGAAGCATGATCCAATGAATCCAATAACTAAAAGGAAATAAGTTGAAAACGAAGGTCTCTGAACAGAAATCAAAATCTTTAATTCAGTACGATTATTATGTCTCTATTCAATTATAAATTTTTTTCATAATTTTCATCATGTTTACATCTTAGTGTATTTTCAGTATTTGTCACAAACATAGAATTTACAAGTCATTCCAGATTACAAAAACCTTGCATGACTCATGAGAATCCTAATGCAAGATGCTAGAACGGATCAGTATGATTACAAAACCCAGACACAAAAAAAAAAACCAAAAAAAAAAACTCAGTTAAACTGACCCACCAAAGAAAATCGTAGGAACCAAATAATTGGGACTATTAATATTTCATCAGGACAAGGTTATAAAAAAGAAGTCCTTGAACCCCATATTAGCCAATTACAAGAAACTTCCTACCCTAGTCCCGTTTGAAGACACGCCAAAAAATGAAGAAAAAACTCAAGTATTAATTTGGGTGCCTTAGTTCCACATCATATTATCTCCTCTTGTTCGTCAGTACAACTTAACAAGTTTTTAAGTTGTAGATGAGGCATAAAAAGAGCTATCAGCAGAGGATTTGTTTTGAGGCACGAAAGAAAATCATCCTTGCTTACTTTACCATCATTGTCAGTATCAAATACGACAAACAGATCATGAACCTGCACACAACCAGTTATCATAAATCAAACCAAATAATAGCTAGACGAATCTGAGTCACCTCATCCAGAGGAAAAAAGGTAACACAAGTATGAATTACCTCATCCTCCTCCAAACTGGGGATAGCAGGTCGGATGATATCTAGTAACTGATTTGACAAAAGGAAAAAAGGAGAACAAGTTAGGATTATTTGAACATTTACTTCAAAGCAAACTGAATAAAAGGAGAAAGGAAAATACTTGTTGTTCTACAATATAGCTGTTTATGCCACCCCCACATTCTGCAAAAGCAGATTGACATGCTTGGTGAAATAATGGCTGCTTCATGATGTGGGCAGATTTAAATAGGAACTGGCCACAAATCATAAACAAATAACTGTCACTAAGAGCTGAATATTATAAGCAACAATATCAAATCAAACCCAAATTTACAGTTAGAAGAAGCTTTCTGCCCACAAATCAGTGCAAATGTCAGCCAGAATCACCTCTGTAATCTTCAAACTAGCGTGATAGGGTATATTAGAGAGATACCTGTTTGAATGTAATCGCGCCATTCTTCTCTACATCAATGAACGAAAAAATCTGCAATCCAATATGATCATCTTCAGAAAATAAAAGCAGGAAAAAGAAATATCATATAATGTAAAGAGAACTATTTACAGCAGCAGTGAAAAGAAACTTGGTAATCCAAGCTAAATGTAAGAATTGGCTGGCATATAAAGGGAGAGAGGAAAGGAAAAGAAAAATGAATATAAGATATGCGCCTGTCCTTTCTTTTAAGTTTATATGTACCACAGCAGCTTTCTAATTCTTCTTCTACCATGAACTTTTGCATCAACCTTGTTGAGAAATCTAATTAAAGTGAACCTCTCAAAAGATAAGGAGTTTATCTGTGCCATGATCTCAAAGTTTATTGTTGCTTAGAATCTTAGTTATCTATTATCATTATCTATAAGGAGGCTTTTGTTACAAGCATTTTTTTTTTTAATTCCAAGCAATTCAAGGTCTGGAATAGTAAATTCTCATCTTCTGTATTATTAAAAATACTGAGGTCAAAGTAAAACAAAATTTTAGTTTCTATCTTCAGAGTGTCGAAAAGAAAGAGAGAACATGTCACAAGAAAGTTCCATGAGTGCAAAACCTTGTTCGCCTTCTTATCAGGAATTTTATGAAGCCCACGGGACTTGTGGACTTGAAACATATTAGTCAAAACTTAACATAAGCAATGTGACAAATAGTTCCATGGAACTATGAATAGATTAAGATAAAAATGATGGAAAGAGAAGTGCCTGTTGTACAAGAAAAAGGAAGAAGGGGATGAGGGATTAAAAGCACTAGTTACTTGGCATAGGTTTTTACTTTGGAATTAAACGGAATTGCACTCAATAAAAAATTAGCTTCAATAACATAATACTAGCAAAACACCTAACCACATAAAGCAATGAGCAGTTATTTTGCTGGTATAAAACATTGTATTTAATACTTTACCTGGCATTGCAAAACACAGAAACTACAACGAATGCAAATAATTAGTATTGTTGAGAAAGAAAGAAGCCTTTTGTTATGTTAACTAACCTCATCAGCTAGAAGGCAAGCTTTAAGTCCTAAAACCCTCAAGAAGTCATGATACTGAACACGACCACTGCAAGTAGAATAAAAAGATTTATAATTAAATACACATATTTATGGAAGAGTTCACCAACATACAACTTTATGTAGGTCACCGTAAGTATATAAAACGAGGCAGACCACAAATGAATAGATGAAAGAAATGCCAATGATCTTATGTGGTGAGCATGTAATGTGTAAAAGAAGTGCCCTAGTGCAGCAATATATGCTACATTATCACCAACAATAACCATATGGACAGGGTTTCATTAATTTGATCACTTTCCATATCACAAAGCAAGAATTTTAGGTCAGTATAAAAATTCCATTGATGCTATAGTTAAAGCAGAGATCCTCAATCCTGGTGCCCTTGCCCCACTTAGTTAAGAAAAATATTTATTCTCAAGGAAATAATTAAGTACAACAACTAATTAGGCTTCAAAACTTCAGGTCAAGGGATAGAAGTACCAATGCAATGACCACGCAAGAGAAATGTTCGAGTTATTAAATACTTCAATCTTTCATTAGTATAGAATCAGATATTATACTATTAGGGCGTCAAAATATTATTTAACTTGAACATGTACGCGCAAAAAAAGGTTTCCACGTTAATTACAAGTATAAGGTCCAATATTACCTGGGATCCGGATTCATGGAAAGGAATTTATCCAGGAATTCCACAGCTTCCAGGCTGCTTACACGGGTGAACTGAAAAGAAACACAGCTTTACTTTATTCTTTAATTAAATGTGACAAGTAATATTATGAAATTTAATATTGACAAAAAAATTATATAATTAAAAGAACACAGCTAAATTATCTTCAATCAAACGGGAATACGGGAAACAGCCAAAGTTTGAAAATCTCGGATTACTAAAATATAGGTGGCTGAAGATCAGAGAGACATAAGTGTCATAATGGACCATATTATTGATGGAAAAAAAAAAAGAACGAGAAAATTTAATCTGTTACCTACTTTTAGCACTGCATATTGAAAGAGTAATCAAATTTATAAATATTGATGAGAAAACAGAGAATAAAAAAAACATAAACAGAGAGGACAAGAAAGAAGCATAGAACAACAAACCAGAAATAGAAAAGAAATACTGACAGAAAGGAACAAAAAGTAAAGTGAGACCAAGCTATTTTCAAATTCATCGAGCAACTACAAAAGGATTGCCCCTGGGAACAATTAAACTCCTGGCACCCTTCAATTTGTAGCCCACTAGTACCAAATGTCAATTGTAAGTGTTGCATAAACTGAGAAATACTGTTGTACATGCCAATTTCAAAGGGAAAACAGAAAGGAAGGTTTTTGTTTAGACACCTAGAAACCCATGTGAACTGGCTGAAGGAAAAATAATTTACTGTGAACTTGTCCACATCATCAAAGAACAGAAGATAGTTCTAATTTTACATAACATAATTAAAGTGCATTAATTTTCAAGGACTAACCGATTCCAATCTAGCCAATTCAACCATAAAAACTGAAGGGTTCTCCTGAAAGTCCAACAAGGTAAAATATTAGCAGAAAAGATAGGATCGCAAAGTTATGCAGATAACAGGTGTAGCACTTCACTTGCTACAAAGAAACTGCATGCTATGATGCGCTATGGATGCTTAAAAATTTTCAGCAGTGTGATAACCATTGATCACTGCAACCCTATTTCCAATATGTTGTATTGAAAAAAAAAATTCTCGATTGATTCAGAAGTAATTTTACAAAAGGAATAAGAAGGAAGGAGTAGAATTGCATTGGGAAAGTGAATAAAAAATTAAAATCTTTGGCCCATGATAAGGACTGAAAATGTAGAAGTGGATTTGGGGTTTCAAAGAGCACAACATGATTACAATAGTTGTTTTGGGATTTTGATGTCAACTTTAGAGTATCAAAGGTGGTTTTAGGGGTAATGTCTCAAGTTTCAATTTTAAACAATGGACATGTTACTCAAATTGATGTTAACCTTGATGGTTTGTCAATAATTTGAGTAGCACTTCCTAGTTGCTACACTTTCAACTTTGTAGAAGTAACTTTTGAAAATTTTTTTGGCCTGATGAAACAATAAGTAGATTTTAGATTTGAGCTTATGGGTAATGCTAAAAAATTAATTAGTTAATTGATAATATCAAAAAATGTAACAAATGATAAGATTATTCCAGATTGACATAATGCACTATGAAAGAGAATAAATAGGCATTTATAAATGCCGAATTAAACACATATTAAGATCTCAAAAGCAACTAGGATGAAGATAAATTGCTAAAGAAAGTATTAAGAAATGTACATGTTTTGCCTCCTGGGCTTTCGTATAAAGCATCAAGTCTCCAAAAGAATGTCCCGTTTGCACAGTATTTAATGCAGTTGCCATAACACGACTTGTCTGCGTTTGTCCATGTTTATTCGCAATCAATTACAACACAAGGTATGAAAGGTGGAGAAACAGCATGAGAAAGTCAAATTCTAATATCAAAGTCAACACAATAATAGTCCAATCGAAACTCAAGACACAACATAATTTTTTTAAAAAAAATGTAAAATAAATAAATTTATAAGTTCTGCACCATTAGAGGCATGATGCAATGGTCCTAGTAAATAAAATTCATTCTGAAACGAGAAAATACTCGAAGTCAGAGATTAATTGTTTTTTCAAGAACAAGTTTTCTCTTCCTCAACTCAATTCCAATTATAAAACAAGAAGATTAAGAAAGCTTAAAGCATAGAAGTTCTCGCCTCGTGATTGTTTTCTGAATTATGCTATCAAAGAATAAGTTTCCCAATCGGGGCGGGGACAAGAATTGAGTGGCACAGGGAAATAAACTCACCCTCTCAGCAAATTGTGAAGCAGTTTCCTTTTTATTATCAAGGGGTGAAATCACAGGAAGGTACTCTACCTGTGTCATTTAAGTGAATAATCTGAATTAGTTTGAGAACAAGCTCACCATACTAGGCAGCACACCCCACAAAAAAAAAACGGTAGGCCCAGCTAAAAAGCCAAAAGGGAGGAAAGAAAAGAAAACCACCTCCAAAAACACAATCCAAAGGGGCATATACCTCAAAAAAATTATGGAACTGAGTGAACATCCTGAACATGAGCTTTGGTAAAGAAACATTACCCCTGTGAAAAATTGCATGCCAAAAAAAAGAGATCAGACACCAGTTGGAACAACAAAAATGATAGTACAATCATAAAGAATTTCCTACCATGACTGATCAAAATGTACGTGAGGATAGCGAACTATTACAGGCTGAATTGGGTAACCATGAATAAATGCACCAAGTTGAAAGGAAATAAGGTTTCTGCCATTAGTTGTGGTTCCCTCAGGAAACAAAAGTACTCGAGGAAATCTATCGCTAGAAGCCCTTCTCTGTTATTCACATCCTTAAAAGCAGATTTCTGTATCAGATAGCTTATAAATTGATCATATCATAACATACATGAAGCAAAATTATATCCAAAACATAGTAATCAAAATAGTATGATTCTCAATGTCAATCTTATAGTTTCCAATGAGCCACAAAGATTGGATATAAGTCCATAGCAGTGTTTTATAGTTGTTAAATGTTGTCTGTTCCTTTCATAAAAAGCAAAGACATCAACTGAAATTATTTTGAAAAATTAGTTACAAATTTATGATTAATGAGCTTACCAACTTATATTTAAGTATTCTCTTCACTACGGAAACAGATTTATTAAACCTTTAGAAATCATATGGATCCATACCCAAATTTTATATTCAAGCTATATCTTACTTGCTACTAAATCTTAAGATTCAGAAGGTTTTTACAATTCAGGTTCAGAAATAAGCTTTAAAATTAGTGATATCCGCAATACCAATTTGATAACTATAACCCAAACTAATCTATCACTTGGTCTTCATAAGTTAGGATCCTTTCATCTTTCAGTTGAGTTCCAAAAATTAAATATCTGAAACTTTCAATTCGAACAGCATGCATTATTCTTAATCAAAATCAGTATTATTTTCATGCAACAGCTGATACCAAGCCTTTGAAAAAACAACAGCATAAAAGTACAAAGATTTTTCCTTTGTGAAAGATTACTAATCAAATGAGGACAAAGAGACTAATAGAAACCTTCTACCTTTATTTCTTGGACAGCCTGCTTCCTTGATGACGGTGAGAACCGATTGACATATATGACCTGAAAACATAAAAGAGAGAGGAAATATCAAATTTCCTAGAATTTCAAGCATCATCAAACCTGTGGAAGGTTGGTTTTAAGGTTTTATAGTTCAACCATGCTCAAAATGGCTGTGTGTGTGTGTGGTCTATGCACACACAGTTATTTTCTAGATTTATCTTAAAGGACAAAACATGTGACAGAGAGGACCAATTCCCAGCCTGGGCAGCCAATTCTCGAAAGACTAGAAAATGCAAACCACAGCATGTTATTTTATATATGAAACAGAGCACGCAAAATGTAGATAGGGAATTAAATTACCTGCATTGCTCTAATAATGGTGCCAACAAAAGGTAAGGAGTCATGGGATTCAGATGCCACAATGGTAGGAAATAATTCATAGAAGAAAAAGATAGGCTCTATGTAAGATACATGATTAGATACAATTATTGGAGTAGATTCCCTTGGCGCAGGTCTTCCCTTCCGTCTTATCCACTGATAACTGCAATGGACAGAAGAATGCAACATTAGGGAAGCCTATAGCTCCGGAACGGCAGAACCTAATTAAGCTAAACACCACACACATTCGCGCATACATAGCAAGTTGTAGTTAGTGGGTTAAGATTTCATATATTCTACACTTCCTCAATTTATTTACTGAGTATATGTTTAAAAGGAAAAGTGGATCAACAGCCTGTAAATTCAGAAGCTATTAGACGATGCATGTGCAACTTGTATGATTAGTTGAATGACAGTGAAATTGAGGAGGCTATTATATTTCATATTTAAAAATGAGGCTCCACTAAGAATTTATGTCTGACATTATGAAGTCGTTAATTTTCGGTGAACTTCGATGAATAAAAAAATCATTTAGGTTTAAAAATAAAAAATTGCAGTTTGTAATAAGTAATAACAAGAAAGTGACATGCTTAGTTTACGCAAGCAGTAAGTCATGTCCTGACGCTTTTCTTTCTTTCACCCAATAATTTCTCTGCTTCCCCTTTCACGTAAAATTTTGATCTTCATGCCATTCATTATTGTTTTTGCGTGATTTGACCCCAGCAATATAAATTCAAGATGCATATTGGCTGCTTGTACCGTGATATTATAACTTCATATTTACAATGTAAGAATGGCCATTATAAGTTATGTGCAATTACCAAATCTAAGGAATAGATTAAATTACAAAACCGTACCCACCCCTACGGCCAAACTTTATATATCCCTCCAAGTCCTCACTAGCTAATTTGGAATGAGAAAAACACTTATTGGCAAAATCCAACATACCCAAAAGAAAAAAGTATGCAGCGGCTGCACAATCTGGTGACCCACATAAGCCTGCATCTCCATCTCGGCATCGGATTCTGCTTATCCTTCCATCCCTCAAGGGCCAGTCTCGTGGCAGCATACCCGACCGACAAAGCCAGCCCAAAGAGAACAAGACGAACCAAGGCAATCGGCAAACACACGATGATCTTCAACCACTCGTAGACCCCCTCAACGTTCGTTGTGTTGTTGCGGAAGGGATCTACCGTGGTGGACTGAGACACATACAAGTCCTCGCACCCGAGAGATCGAAACGGGTTGCAAGAACCCACTAGGGTTTCTCCGTTCGACCGATGGTCGGGATGATGCTGAAAATTGCTGCTGTCACTTTCACTGTGGGATTGAGTCGATGAACGTTCAGAATCATCGTCGCGCACAGTAAGAACCAACTGATCGGATGTTTGGGAAGAAAGGAGAGGGGAGGTGACGCCATGGTCCGCCATTGTTAGTTTGGATGGGAAGTGAAGAAGGAAGAGAAGAAGACGCAGAGGCAGCTGGCAGCTTCTATACACAAACTTACAAAGGGAAAAGCCGAAGGAAAGGTTGATGGGAAATCGAATTTTATTACCGCGGAACAGGATTGTGTGGACGACCGCAATTGTTTTTTTTAAAAAAATATAAAAGTCAGTTAATTTAAAAAAAATTAAAAAAATTAATTATATTATCTTAAAATATTAAAATTTATCTTTTTTAAATTTTATTTATAAATTAATACATGATATAATAATATATAAGATATGAAATCATGTAGTTATTTTTAAAAAAAATTAACTGACTTTTATAATTAAAATAAAAAAGAGTATATAATGTGTTTAGATCCTTAAAAATAATTTTAAAAATATATAAAAATTATGAGGGCCTTTTCTTTTTTAAAATTTTGATAAAAATATTTTCAATTTCAAGAAATATGTGTGTGCCGGTTATAACTTTATATAACTAAGCACGTGTTCTGATAAAAAAAACTAACTTTTATATTTAAATAGAGAAAAAATCAGATAAAAAAAATTAAAAATAATAAATTTTTTTATCATTTATAAAAAAATCTAAACTTAATATTTATTTTTTCTGATCTCTAACTCTTCTTCTCATTTAAACATAGCTTAAAAGTAAAACTTGGGAGGTTTTGTAAGAAGGAATATAATATAGAGTATTTAATTTAATGAAAAATTTTAACCAAAAAGCTTTTAAACTCAAACTTCAATATTAAGAAATTTAATCTGTTATCGTTATAATATACGAAAGATAAAATTGTAGAAGAAAAGGAATAATTATATATATATATTGAAAAAGGAACTTGATTTATGGTTACTGTGTATGATCCCAGCATGTGGCACGAGGATTATAATATGAAGTAAACATCATAAAGCGGCCAACCACGTGGTCTGGTCCAGATGGGGCCGGCGCGATATTTCGGCTTCTGACATTGTTAGATATTATTTAATTAATTAATTTTTTGTGGTTGAAATGATGTACCACGTGTCTACCAAACAGGAGCAAAGTTTCATGAACTAGGAATTTTTTGGTGATCCATTCTCAGAAAGGCAAAGGAATGTTATTTCAACAAAAAGGTTTTTTAATTTCCACCCACCCGCCTTCCAAAATTCTTTTGAGAGATTTAGTGTATGGTTTGAAGCTGAGAGAATCAAAATGATTCAATTTTGTTTAAGGTGGTGAGAGTGTTTGCTTTCCTTAAAACCATAGTCTTAAAAGTTACTTTTATAATTTGAGATAAAACCTCCCGCACACTAATAACTTTTATAAGGTTAGTAAGTGTTTGTTAAGATTAACTTTTATAAGTATTCATTTCGCAAACCCTTAAATCTAAATTTTAAATTTAAATTTTTGTAAATCGAGATAAAACTCTTCTTATATACTCACATTGGAATCTATAAAAATTATTCTAAAAAACTAATCCAAACGGACACAAACATAAATTGTTAAAATTATTTTTAAAAGCTATTCCCAACGAACACTGCCAACCTTGTAAAAACTATTTACTTAGTCATTTCGGTCTTTGCCTTCCATGTGCACCAAATATTTACCCCATCACTTCGACCTCACCTGCCAACCTTGTAGTTTTTTTGTTAGTTTTTTTTTCATTTAACAATCAGCGTTAGTCAATGATTAAACAAACTGACATTGTTATATTTTGAAACTTTCATAATGATATTAAAAAAAAATCTTTTAGGCAACATTACTTGTACAAAAATATTTTTTAGAACAAATTTACATCTTAACCCATGTTAAATTGATTTTCTCTCACTATGGAGAGTAGCTGTTTACTTGGTGGGAGTAACTTCACTTTGTTTGATGCTAATGAACTTCTAGCCTATTGTTATAACAGCTTTCATATAAGTACAACTTACAAGGTTGTGGAGTGATTCCGCTTTAGATTTTAAACTTTAGCTTCTGTCCCTCTAATTTTACCAAAAAGGCCAAAAAAAAAACAGTTTAACGATAGCAATGGGCTCTAAGGCCTAAAAGCACAGTTGGATTATCCACGTGTTTTGCTTGTTCCCTTATTTTGTTGTGCAGCGCGTATATAATTTTTTTTTTTGGAGAAAACGGTGGTTAGGTCCTAAAGATGAGATTTAATTGCATAATGGTCCTTAATAATAATTAAACAGTAACAAATGACAACTTGAGCAGTGGGGATTAACAATTTGTATGGACCA
>JBAGKO010000003.1:405473-425907 GCA_037177275.1 Acacia concinna | reverse complement strand
AATAAACGAAAAAAGGTGAAAGGACCACGCGCATGAAGATTCGCTCCAAACAAGCGTGACTAACCCGAGCTATGTTATTTCCTATTTTTGCTTATAACCAATATCAGGAGCATGCAAAATATTCCAGTCCTGGTATCCCGCCCGATTTCAAGATTTTAATCTAGAAAACTTCCCAATTTCAGGTTTTTGTTTTTTTTTATTTTTTTTGTAATCATATGAATTAGATTATCATTTTATTTATGTATTCTTACCACTATTAATTAAATTAACTTTTTAAAATATGTGTATAACATCTTTAGTTTGAATTAAAATGTATATATTGTGATATTAAGTTTAACTATATACTGTATAAAAATAATAACAATAAATATTATTTTAAAAATTTAAATTAATTTATGTAATTATTATAGTCTTATTAGTTAAATGATTGTTTTTAATAATAAAATATAAAAAAATTATTTTATATTTTTTTTAAAAAAAAAAAGAGAAATTCTTGGACCAGGATTAATTTTCTAATCCCGATGTCTACCTGGGACCGAGAGTGGCAAATCCCGATCCAGGTCCCGGTCCTTAGATTTATACACCCCTAACCAATATCCTCTTTATAAGAATACAAGGCATCAATAGAAAAATTATCTTATACATATTTTTTCTTTAAAATAAACAAATTAAAAATAATAAATGAAATCTAAATTGTTCATCTTAATATCTATAGATATATTGGAAATGTAAAATTCCCCAGCAGAATCACTAGGAAGAATAAATAAGCACGTCTAAAGCTTAAACATACATTGGTCCTTTTCAGGATCCATACCATTCTATTTCAAACTGCACTGGGAAAAGAATCTCATTCCTTAATAAATACATTAATAGAAGCTTATAAGGAGAACATAAGAGTTTGCTGATAGTAATACTTCACCATAAACCGTAATTAAATACGTAATACTACTATGAATTAAGAACATTTTGCAGCAACTAAAACACCAAAACTGCATGACAAGGTCCCTCCAGATAATTGTTCATTTTTCCTGTGGTTTTTGAAGGACCAAAAGATTTATCAAGTCTGATAAACATTGTCCAGGCATGGATGCTGAACACGAGTTATATGTTTCAGAGATAGTACGAACTACAATACTTTGAGCTAAAGAATCACGACACAACTCGTGCTGTTTATGCTCAGAAATACGTAGAATACTTTTGTGTTGTGGAGGATACGAACAAAAACTCTCCAGAGGCAACCATTGAAAAAAGAAAAATAAAAAGGTCCACATCTGGTCCACAACTTCCATATCTGGGATTGTTGAGTCAGAAAAGGGGGCAGTTGAAACTTCCAGTTTCTTACTATTCAAATAGGAGATTGATACATCCCTCTCCTCTTCATAAATTTGGAACAAGTCTGTAATAGACATCTAAACCTCGGAGGATAGGGAGACCTTATTTTCTTGCTATAATTTCAGGATCCTGATGTGTAAGAATATCGTGTTTGTACTCCAATCATAAGTTCAATGACTTTGTCTGTGAGCATATAAAGAAACAAAAGATCAGATGTTTGAAGTAGAATTAGGAGTTTGATAGTGATAAGATATCTTGAAGCGGACAGAGGGAATCAAGTAGAAAAATGAAAAATCATCAAGCATACCTGTAAGAAATCCTATAATGGGTACCGGTTCCAAGATTTTCTCAGTTCTTTCCAGTCTTAGCCTGAGAGATTAGGAAGACATTTTATAGTCACTTTTTCCTACTGTTCAAAGTAAGCACATTGAAAATTTTTTTAGAGCTGAAGATAAGGGGGGGAATGTAAAATCCATTCTACCTGGTATATTTGCTAAAGAATGGATCTCTCACCAAGTAAAGCGCGAATAACAACTTCCGTCTTCTAACCTGATGTAAAACTATTTCAGCATCAAACATTTTTATGTGCAAACCAATATTACGGGCACATAAGACCCTCAAATGAATATAGACTCGTGCAAAGGAATGAAGACTAATTTGTCCAATGCACCGTACATGACACCATGGCATAATTCTAAAGAAACGCTAACCTCATCCTTCTCAGAGGCCGAAAGATGAATCGCATGCTCCTTCCATCCAACCACAGATGTAGTAACTAGGGAAAGGATGCTTGACCCTAAGGAGTCAATAGCTAATGACAGGAACCAAGGGGTCCATGACCGAATACCATACTTGCGAATACAAAGAACATAAATAAGAGGTCTGGCGATAAACAAAACTTCTCCAATTAGAAACATAACCCCACGAAGACCCTTCTTGGACATTACAGTTAGAAGTGTAGGTCTCTCTACAACTGAATATGTGAAAGAAACAGCGGCAAGTATTAGCTGATTGAGTGGTGAACAATAATCAATTGTAGTACTTCTAGAAATAACGACAGATTACCAGGAGGCTTCCTGATTTCATGCTGGTGTTTAACCTGGCGCAACCATGTTGGATCTGATAACACCCTGGCATTTTCTCCAAATCTACTTAAAGCAGAGAGTGCTTTTCCTTCAAGATTCCCTGGGCTTTGAACAAGACTATTATTCATGTAACCAGACCCAAGATGCCCTCTAGGTTGTGGCAAATGGCCTATTTGACGTTGAGAAGTCAGGTTATCTGAATTCTTATCATCATTAGGTATCTCCCCTCCCTGTAGCAGCATCTTATATCCACTCTTCCAAAACAATGATAACCGTAGCAGCACTCTGAGTTAGGTTTATGCAAGGCAAGAGACATGGATCAATGGTTATACAGCTATGCCAGCCTACAGATAATATGAAAGTTCATATACTAGAATACACTGTGTGCTTACTTGGTTGCTTCTGTAACAGCAAGGAAATTCCATTTCTTATCATCACCATAGTACTGCTGTGCTACAACTTCAACTAGTGTTTCCAAATCCTTTATTGCAGATAAACATAAAGGATAAGGAAATGAATTAGGCTCAACTGAGCCTGCAATAGTTTGGCTAGGTTCTGTATCAATTATATGTTCATTTAGAGCTGTGATAATCCCAAAAATGGTTGATACTGCATAAAATTAAAGATTCCTCGGTAAGTTATTACCACTGCACATGTTGCGATAAAATATAATAGGAACAAAGTAGGGGGCAAAAAATTTAAAACAAGTAAATGAAAATAATAGACAATAAAAAACTGAGTTCAAAGAGAACAAATGTCACCACATAAAATTAATGTGATTCCAAGAATTTGTGTTTAGAATCTGTAAGATTTAAAATTCTCTGCAAGGTAAACAATCAACGTTATTTTACTTTTTTTAAATTTCTCATAGTCAAAATCCACATGACATGAATATACACCTCATTAAAGTTTTGATGCGAATGTCCAATTTTGCTCTTCACATATTATTGAGTTGACTTCGTTTTCATTTAGTGTTATATATAGTAAATAGGGGTAGAGTTAGAAAATTATTGAATTTCGTGGTAGAGTTAATGAGATTTAAGGTTTTCTTTGATTTATGTGAAAAATGTTGGAAATGCCCTATATATAGAACTAGGGGAGTAAGCTTACTTTTTGCTAGACCTGCCTATACTTATTTGTTTCAAACTTGTCACACCAGATCATACCCGTCCTTGGTGCAAGAGAGAGAATCTAATGTGTCTTAGTAATTCTGGCAGGGAAGGGAAAGGGAGGGAAAGAGAAGAGAGACAGAGGCGCAGAGAAAGAGAAACTAGAGAGAGAGAGATAGGAGAAACAGGAAGTCACATTTCCATTAACCAAAAGGCTGTTACAATTAGTCCCTAATCAATCTATTAACAGTCAATAGCTGCTAACTGTCATCACTCCTAAAACTAAATACCCCAACGAACCCTTAACTAACTACTACTTTTATTTATTACAATATCATACCAGAATCGTACAAAATCATAAACTCAAAAGTAGCCAAATGTTACCAAAAATTCACAAAACCTGCTTCTGGTCCAATCTCTGAATCAGAGAACGATTCTGGAAGAAACCACGTCATCCACTGCCCATAATTCAAACAGCAAGAAGGTAATTACAGGTACAAGATCTCAGGGGGGGGGGGGGGGGGGGGGAACTCTTCCAACACAGCATCCTAGTATGAATTATAGCCCCGCAGCTAAGACCAAATTCTACTCAAGTATATGAATGCATAACAGTCTGCAGGTATTGTATATTTAAAAAGTGAATTTACTCCAAACAAATATTTTCTTCCACTGACAAGAGAAGCAAAACGCAGTGCACTTAAAAGTGGAATCACAACTACGGTATCCCTTCCACCCCCAATCTCCGTTCCCCAATCCAAAGAATAAATAATGAAAAGGTACCATAAACTGTTCTCTCATTCTGTAATCTAACAACCGCATATTATAAGTATCAAACCCATATCATAGCAATCCCATCTTTTTTGAGCCAAATTCATTGCACGATAACCTCAGAAAGTTACATTAATGGAAGAATTTGTAAATGGCCATGATGTTAAGACAAAAATGTTCATCCAAATGATGGCTTACATTGGTCACCGAATCCAAAGACTGCACAAACTCTTTGTTTTGCCTGACCCATCTTTTATAAGCCTCCATTAGCTGAAGTGTTTTGCCTCCTTAAGCACCTATCCCTACAAAAACCTCAACTTCAAATCCAATATTTGAGCTGCGCCTATTGGACACGACCCTAGACGGCAGTAAGGCGAAATTTGAAGACAAATTGAATAATTTCAATTATAATAGTGAAAAGCAAGATCAGCCAGGGATGAGGTGTGGCCATCGTCGTTTCATGAATGACTTATATGACCCGGATCGTTGGTTTCCTAACCTTACAGGCTTACACGAGTGAGCTAGCTAGACCAGTTTAACTAACTGTCTAAGCAGGTACGTGAGGTGAGAGGCATCTGAGGTCAATTTGAAAGTGCGTTCACTGTTGACAGCATTCTACGCATTTTGATACTGGATACAGGCGTGTCACCTACTCTCTCTTCTTTTTTATTTTTTTGCCCCTCACCTGTATAATGCTGATCTTTATGCTGAAGGTCATGAATCAGGATGTTCATGAAACCCCGAATGACCCGTAAGAATCGGATCGGCCCAGTTGGAGTAACCGGGTTAGAAAGACCGGTCCGAAAGTCGTCCGGTAGGGTAAAGTATAAACACAAATTCTCATTTTTTAATTTAAACCCCTTTGGCGAAAAAAAAAAATTAAACCCCTTTGGTCCTCTGAGAACGAGAGGCTTGACGCCTCCACGCTGCCCGAGTGGCCGGCGACATCTTCAAGATCACCGTCGTTCGTCGTCGAGGACAACAACAATTGAAAAGGTAAGCATCAATTGTTTCCCTTCCGCTATTTGATGGAGTTATTTTGCTCGATATCAATCCCCGCTTTCAGGTTATCTCTAAGCTTCTGAAGTAATGACGGGTATTTGCTGTAAATTCTGGTTCCAATCGGGTTTTATTTTATCTATAAACCAGATTAAGGAAGGATGCTGAAGTAGTGACAATACTTATATGATCACCACTTTTTACTTATTAATGTTGGACTAAAGTAAATTATAACATAAAAATACATCATGTATATTCTACAATGAAAAGTAATAGCAGAAGACTTTAGGTTAAATACCTCTATCCATTGTTATTCTGCGCGTGGTGTCTCACAAATCACAACCTGAAAACCGTAAAAAGAAAGAAAAAGTTAGAAGAAAAGAGATCAGGGATCCTTTTAACGAAGATATAGCCGTCACCATCAGGATCTATATCCAAGTGATATTATCTAGAATATTTAATTGAATTAATGTTAATCAAACTAATAATCTAGCAATAACTATAATATCTTGATATGATCAAGTAAAAATTAGAAAATAATCTGTATTAAATAATAAAATATGTAATCCTATTTAATAATGGATTTGTTCCAAAAAAAAAAAAAAGAAATAATGGATGGATGCCGAGTTGCGTAGGAATAAAATGTGAAGCTTTTCTTTCTTTCTTTTCAGTCTCTCTCCTCGTTGGATCGTTTCTCTCGAGTGTTTTGGGATTCTGAGAAAGCAAGATAATGCAACTCACGCTCGAATTCGGGTATGTTCATGTTATTCGTCTAAATTCTCAAAATTCCCTATCTGTTTCTTTGTTCGTCTTGTTTTCTCCCTTTTGTTGATTCTTCATTGCAGAAACGTTAAATTTTCTGTTTGGTTGATTTCTTATTGTTGTATAATATAATGCCCACGCAAACCAGTAAGGTTCCTTTATATTTATATTGTCTTCCTCTCTTGCCTTGTTTGAAGGCAACGTTGTGGTTAAACTATAATTAGAAGTTCATCCTCAAGTTTTTCTAAACTCACGAGAAAAAGCCCTCTATATAACTCAGCCACTGATACGCCCAATTTCACCTACCGTTTTTGAAGTTAAAGAGAATTCTCTTATCCTATTTTATACAAACAACGTGTTGAACCAAAATCTTTTTTGGAATCATAAATAATTTGGCGCTTGGCCGATGTGT
Source organism: Acacia concinna (assembly GCA_037177275.1). Taxonomy (NCBI): domain Eukaryota; kingdom Viridiplantae; phylum Streptophyta; class Magnoliopsida; order Fabales; family Fabaceae; genus Acacia; species Acacia concinna. The sequence continues at coordinate 419,440 of JBAGKO010000003.1, read as the reverse complement.
AGTTGGGAACTTAATTGTAATTGGCATGTCCGTTCAAGGTTTGGGCCTTTGCCCCTTGGGAAGTGGGATAGGAAGGAGAAATTGCCGCCATGATTGAGTTACATTGACATTTTCTATGGTTATCTGAGTCCATGGAGCACAAAATGAGGAAGGAACTTTGGAAGTATGCTACTCTAGTTTATCTTAATGTTAATACTAGTATGTGAAAATTTCTGATGGAAATCTCTGAAGTGAGGTTCTACCCAGCATTTTTAGGAGTCCGTAATTAATGCTCAAGCTATTGGCAATTTTGTTGTCTTCTGTTTCTTTATCTTACACTTGCGGCTTCTGGTTAGAACCCTATGATTTTGATCTGATTTATGTACATGCTAACATGTCTGAAATGTCCATGGTTCAATACAGTGGGGGATTGGAGCTTCTTTGTGAGTCCAAGAAGATTCACAATGTCAATGTTGAGCCACAAAATGGATCAGATAAGGTGGCCCATGACATAAAAGTTGATTGAATTGAACTTTCTTTTGTTGTGCCTAACAATCTTACAACATGTTCATCTTTGCCTGGCAGTTAATAATGAAAGATTTGCTTTCTTGGGTGCGGACAAACTTGATCAAGGAGAGGCCCGAAATGTTCATGAAGGGGGACACTGTGTAAGTTGTGTTGTCGATCTTCTCAACTTCAGCTGAAAGGAGAGTTTGGGAAGAGCCATGTAATCACAGAGTGAACTAATTAGTTTGGGGCTGTGTTGCAGGAGACCTGGAGTTCTGGTGCTTGTGAATGATTGTGATTGGGAGCTGAGTGGCCAACTGAACACGTCATTAGAAGACAGGGATGTGGTGGTTTTTATTTCAACCTTGCATGGCGGTTAGTTTGTAGATTGTAGTTGCATCAAATTATGAGTGCTCGATTATGCATTGAAAAATCAGTGTTGACTGTGTGCAGTTGTGCACTATGCCTAGTATTAGAAATTGAAAATTATGTGGCTGCAAGCTATTGGGATCTGTCGGAGTGGAGTGGGTATAATTTGTTGATCGCATTGATGTAATATGTGTATTTTTATGAAAGTTTTCATTTTTGAATGATAAAATATGATTTTTAAATTAAAGATTTAGGATTAAAAGCATTCAAAGAGTCATTTTGTAGTTTCTCAGAAACTTAAAAAGGTCCTTTTTACATGCTCCAATGTTATCATCTTTCTAGTTTTTTCATCAAGTCAATGCTAAGCATGCTTTGAATATGTAAACTTACATTATAAGAAAAGTTTTGTTCTCATTTCCTTTCCTCATTCGTAATTCGGGGCCTAAACTCCTTGTTTTTGGATCTGGTAAAACAAGGCGTTCTGCGTTTCAAACCAAAAACACACAAAAAAATCACGGCGCCAAGGATGAAAAATTTGGTTTTGTTGAGAGTGGGATTTAAACTCCATATATATTCGGACCAGAACCTTAATCTGGCGCCTCAGACCATAAAAAATTTCTAAACTAAAACATCTGTTGAGACCCAACTTGAGAATTACCGTAACCTTTTTGTTTCAAGAGAATAAAATTTAAATTAAGTTACTTATATTCCAAACATTCGATTGTATGTTGAATTTGTACTATTTGTATTTGTTAAACACAATCATTAAGGGTGCTATCTTGTCCCCTTGGTCTCGACTTTTACAGCTGTAAATCAAAACCACCATGTTTTATAGTTTATTTTCTACCTTTCCATGGTGAAAAAACTTATCAAAGACGTGTGGAACTCTTTTTTTTTTTAAAAATGGAGCTCATAGGTTCGAGTAAGCACTAACAGTTTAAAATTACAATAACGGGATCGAACCCGTGACCTTCTCCCACTTGGGAGATACCATTACCACTATGCTACAAAGCCTTTGGTAAGACGTGTGGAACTCTGACAAGCGATTCGAGCAATTGCTGACAAAACAATCGATGCTTGGATCATAATAGGTGACTTAAATGCTTACAGGTCACCCCTCAATAAGATGGGAGGTTCAAACCCGAATTATGTATCCATGCACCAATTTGATGACTGCATTAATGACTATGTGCTGCTAGAACTCAAGGATCCTTAAGACCAATTCAGCTGGGAAAGGGAGAGACTCACAAAGAAACTTGATTGGGTCTTTGGTAACTTGGCATGGGAATGTTCCTTTCCTCACACCAAAGTTTGCTATGACATTAAATATAAGTCCAACCACAAAGTCATCATAACCGACTGTACTAGCCAAACCCAAAGAAACACACAACAAAGAAGATTACATTATCAAGCAACATGACTCTTGGAGGATGGCTTCAATGAGATAGTTACCAAAGCCTGGAATGGAAAAGCTTGGTCACAAGGAGTTACGGCATTCCAAACCTCAATATCCATATGGAATGACACCCATGTTGGAAGTATTCCAAGGAAGAAGAAAGAAATTATGAGACTTCTTGAAGGTATTGAGAATTGTAGGAAGAACTGAGTACTTAATGGTCTGCACAGGTTGGAAAGGAAGTTATGGAATGACTACAACAAACTCCTCTTCCAAGAAGAGTTGATAAGGAATCAAAAATCAAGGTGTAGTTTGCTCTAATAGGGTGACTAGAACACCAAGTACTTTTATGTCTCCACGGTGATCAAAAGAAGCAAGAAGAAAATACAAGCCCTCCTCAATGATGGTGGCTCTGGGTTACTAACCCTGCATCTCTTCATACCATGGCATCCACATACTTTAAAGAACTATACATGAAAGATCCACCTCTTGGCCGATTTCCTTCCCTACTCTCCAGGATTACCAATGGAGATTAACCCACAGAGACATGATAGATGTAGAAATTAAAAATGTGGCATTTGCTATGGGTGCCTTTAAGGTCCTCGGCTTAGATGGACTTCAAGCCCATTTTTCTAAACCTAGTGTGATAAAATAGGAGGAAAAATATGTAGATTAGTGAAAAACATCTTCAACAACTCGAATCGGATAAGCACAATAAATGAAACAAATATTGTGCTAATTCCTAAAGTGGAAAATCCATCTTCACTCAAAGACATGAGACCTATCTCCCTATATAATGTAAGCTTCAAGATCATTACCAAGATCATTAATATTCACTTCCAAGGGATTATGAATGAGCTCATTACTCATGAACAATGTAGCTTCATCTCCAATCGATCAAGTTGTGATGGTATCATTATTGCTCAAGAAGCCATCCACTACATGAGAACCAAACCAGGAAGAAAAGGGTATGCGGTGATCAAAGGTGACATAGAAAAAGCATTTGATAGATTGGATTGGGGTTCCTAAGAGATACCCTTTACTACATTGGGTTGAATGAGGATATGATTTGGATCATCATGGCATGCGTAACTACTACATTTATTAGAGTCATGTGGGATAGTGTCCCAGGTGAAACTTGTTCACCCTCACGAGGAGTAAGGCAGGGAGATCCAACGAGTCCTTACCAATTTTTCCTCTATATTGAAAGATTAGAACATTTAATCAAGAAAGAATGCAGAACTAGAAGATGGAAAACCTTGAAGTTCAAAGAAGGAGGTATTAATATATCCCACTTGTTCTTTATGGATGATCTTCTTCTCTTTTCAAAGGCCTCAATATCACAAATGAAGGTTGCAGAAACAGTTATGAGTAAATTCTGCTCCGTATCGGGGCACCATCACAAAAAAAGTGAGATCTTGTCTCTCATCATGGAAAGGCAAGATCCTTAATATGGCAAGTAGAGCAGTACATATTAAATCTTTCCTCCTGCACTACCCTTCTACCAGATACAATCTACCCTCCTTCTTAAATGGGTTGTTAAAGAAGTGGAAAAACCAAGCAGGCAATTCTTTTAGAGCCAAGATGAAAGGACCCCAAAAATGCACTTGATTTCCTAGCTAAAATCACAAAAGACAAAAAAGCAGGTGGTATGGGTGTGAAAAACCCTGAAAACTCATAATAAGGCTTTCATCTTGAAGCTTTGTCGGGGTCTCATCACAAAAGAGATCGGGCTCTAGGTCAAATGCTTATGGGCAAAGTATGAGTGTGACAATGATAAAATCCCATATCTCTCAAAAAAGAAACAGAACTTAGCAATCTTGCACGCCATCACAACACTATGGGACACCTTCATGGAAGGAATAGGGAAGAAGATTAAGAATGGACGTACTACAAAGTTTTGGTAGGACCGATGGACCCCACTAGACCAACCGCTAATCATGTATGCACAACTAGGTATTAATCAAATCCAACATGATACTGTTGTAGCTAATTTTGTCCTTCCAAATGGTAAGTGGGACTAAAAAAGTTGGGAACCTTTCCTCCCAATGAACATAACGACCATGCTTAGCAAATTAAAGCCGCCAACAAATGCTGATGAGGAACTAAGTTGGAGAAATGCACCTGATGAAAGTTCTCCGTAAAAGGAGCCTGCCGATTCCTTTCTGAATCAAATGAAGACATGGGGAGGCCCTTTGGGCAACGGTTATGGCATTGGCATGTTCGGGAAAAATAAAACTCTTCCTTTGGCAAGCTACCCGTGAGAGACTAATCACCAATTCCCTAAGAGCCAAGAGAGGTCTTTCAAATCCTAGAGTGTGCCCCTTGGGTTGTAACTATGAGGAAAACACCCTACACACACTGAGAAACTATGAGAGAGAAAAAGCTGTGTGGGGAGAATTTACTGATCATAACAAATATACTGCTTTCTTTTCTTATGATTTTCAGGAATGGCTATGATGGAATACAGGTTAGCACCCAGGCAAATCGAGATTCACCCAGTGGCCTTGGGAAAAAATCGTTGCCCATACATGCTGGATCCTTTGGAAGGCCATATGCTGCTAGGTCTTCGAAGGAACAATCCCCACAGCCCAAGAATTACTCCACCAATGCTTATTTCACTTGATGGAAGATACCTACATTGGGAAACTCAAGCACAAGATGTTTCAACTTAATAAAACCGTTGAACGCCAGTGGACGCCTCCTCCATCAGGAATACTTAGACTCGATGTAAATGGCTCTGTCAGCAACCTCAATCAAGCAACATGTGGCGGATTACTCAGAGATAATGAAGGCAAATGCATCATCACTTTCCAACAGGCTCTTGGCCCCATTTCAATCACCGATGCTGAGATAATGACGATCAAAATCGGACTTAGAGTTTGTCAAAGAATGAACTGCGGCAACATCCATGTTTATTCAGACTCGCTAGAAGCAGTGGACATTCTACTTAGAGACAGCGAAACAAGCCATCCATTGCGCAGTGAGATAGAGGAAGCATGTCTTGTCACCTCCTTTATGGTGAATAAAACATCCAGTTAAACCATGTCAACCGAGAAAGCAAGTCCAAGGAGAAAATATTGAGGTTAGCTCAACCCACGCCCTGCTTGCCTTTATCTTCCAAAAATTAAAAAAAAAAAACCACCATGCTTTTACTTTTTACTGCTGTTGCACCTCATCTTCTTCCTTTCTGTCGCTCCTTCACCATGTAAGGCGACAGGGATGATGTTGGAGGAGGTCAAATGTTAAAAGAGGGAGATGCAACTGTTTCTTAGGTCTCCTAGAAGGCAAGAACATGCTATTCAAGGTATAAAAAACCGGACCTGCCAAAAAACCAGCTACGGTATGGGTTCAAGGTTCAAAAAGTTCAACCGGGTTGAACCGGGAATTGAACCGGCCATATTAAAATATTATAATTTAGATGTTATTACTAAATACCTAAGTGACAGGTTAATAAATCACCATTTTGTATGAATTATTAGACTTAAGTAATGTAACACGCTATGTAGAGTTAACTACGGCGGTCCATACTTTAAATAAATGAGAAGTATTCTTTTTTTCTTTTTTTATAGAAACTGGACCGGCTGGTTTGATTGGTTCGAACGGTTGTTGACCAGGTCGAACCGGTCAACAGTTATTTAAGTGACCGGACCGGACCAAGGGCCGGTTCCCAGTCTGACCGGTCGAACCGGCTAGTCCGGTCTAGTTTATGGTACCATGATGGGATAGTAAAAGGCAGAAGGAAAAGTTTGACTAATCTTTATATATATAAAAGTAGTCCCTAAAGCAGGCTTTCTAGAGTGTCCACGTCAACCTCTAATTTTTTTTATATGTTTTGTTTTTGTTTTTGTTTTATTTTTCCTCCAATTTTATGCATGTTTTCCCCACCCTCCCGTTATGCTCTCAATCACACCACGCAACAACTTATATTCTCAGAGGGTGGGGAAAGTGAGGGGATGAGAGTGGGGAAAGTAAAGGATGTGGGTCGAACCTTTTTTTTACAGTTATGCAATTAGTGAGATGGATATAGTTAATATTATATAGCACCTCTACCTGCAAGTTTTTTTCAGTTATGTTAGTGGGGTGAATATAATTAATATATAATACTATTATATTGGTAGTATTAAATTTTTTAATCCCTAACGTTACACAACCGCCTTCTAAAAATTAGCATGTGCATAAATATCTATTATTTTTTTACTTTATTTCACATTTTTTTGTTTTATATAATATCATACAAAATAGGCTTTTTTTTAATATAATATAATGAATAGTGTTTTTTTTAACAAAATGCTATAGGAAAAAAAGTATTTAAGCAAATATAATATCACAAATCATGCTTAGTTGAAACAATTTGTGCAAATTGTTCCAACTAAGCACGATTTATGTTTAAAATTTGCTCCCCATGTATTATTTTATAAGAAGTCGTGCTACAGTAGCATGACTTCACCTTGCATGTTTTTTTTTTTTTAAAGTTCATTGCTCACCCATGTTGTCAGTTCCCCATTGAGTTTATTTGAACAAAAAATTAATTGAATAATTTGCTGCACTCACATGTTAGACAGTTAGGGGGTGTTTGGATGTATGGTTTGAAACCTTAGTTTCTACCAAATCAAGGTTTTAGTCAAAATAACCAAATACTCATGCTACTTTTAGAACCATGGTTTAGGCAAAGACATGGTTACAAACCATGGTTTTTAGACTGAGGTTTTTTATTGCTTTTAGAATAATTTCTCTCTCTCATCACATGGGTTATTACTGTTGCTGCAAGGAATAATTTTTTCTTTCCATTTCTCTTTCTTTGCTACAGGGAATCTATTTATTTCCTTTTTTTTATTAATGTCACAAAATTATAACCTTTTAATTTTTTTCTTATATTATTTATTTCCTTTAATTGGATTACAATATGAAAATTCACAAATTTGAATGATGTATTAAAATTCTGACGATGTTAAATGTTCTTTTCTTGTGTTCACATTTAACTATCGATAAAAAAGTACATATTTATATGAAAAATCTATTACACTAACCCTTTTTTTAATATATTTATATATAACCCATTTTTTTATCTTATAATATGCACAAATTTTGTAATTTTTATATCGTAATCCAATTAATTTACATTGTGGTATTTATTATTAATTTTTAATGTTAAAATAATTAATATTACATTATAACCCTTACATGTAATTATTGAAAAAGTCAATGTCCTTTCTTGTCATTTTACACTAAAGAAAGCTATTCTGATAACATTATCCAAACACTCCTATTTTTTTCAAACCATGGTTTCATAAAAACTATTTTGAAAAATTTATTCTGTAAAAGTTATTCTGCTCCAAAAGCTATTCTGCAAAAGCCAATCCAAACAGGCTTAAGAGTGCTTTAACTTCTATTTTGGTTTCTAATTTTAACTACCCACATCGTTGATAAGACATCTGAGCCAAGATTTTTAATAAGCATGTATATGGCCATTGAACCCAAAAAAAACGAAGAAGCCACATAAGACATGAAATAAATTGTATTATTTATATAACTAACATAATATAAATTTTTTGCTTTATCATATTCAAATTTGAACAATATAATTAAAATAAATATGTATCCCTCCGATATTTAATATAAGACATGTTTAGGTAATTAATTTTATTATAAATATAAGATATATTTATCATATTTATCAATTTTTTTTTAATTTATCCTTATTTATACTTACTCAATAATAATCAAATAGGAGAGTGGACGGGGGAATAAAAAAGGTGACTAAGGTGTATAAGACAAAACACGTCTTATTAAATAATTTAATTAATTTTTTTAATCTAATTGAATTAGATAAAAATATCTTATATCAAATACTAGAGGAAATATTTAAATATGACTTCTTATATTTTATACATAATAGTCCCTTAAGGTATGTTAGGTCTAGGGGCTCACTAAGGCCAATGCATATCTCAAGGCTTAGAAAACTGTTATAAATATACTTATATATTGTATAGCGACAAAGTTATTATATCAACCTTGATATTTAAATTCACAACCTTATGAGTTATAAACTAATTCCTTATCAACAAGATCATCTTTTGTTGACAAATTTCGTTTTTCTTTTCCTCCATCAAAATCTCATTAATAGGAGTAAACGTGGCAAATATTTTTAATTTAAAACATATCTTAACCGTGTTTTCTTAATTCCAATGAGATAATTAAAAGTGATTTATATTTTACATAAGAAATAGTGCCATTATATACTGAAAAAAAACTTAAAATCTTAGGCAGCCATGCCCCACGGGTCTTCCTTTGTGTCCACCCTCAAGGCAACAATATAATGTTCATTTCATAGTCGTTGATGACTGCGAAGTAAATCGATTGGCCTCTCCATATAACAGACAAACAAAGAGGGTGGATTTGTTTGGGTTACCTATTCTATTTGAGTTAGCTAGGTTTACATAATAATATTTCCCATTAATTGAATTTATTCATTCATGTCTTTGTTCTAGTTGCAATATGATCATTATATATATCCTGTATATTATTACAAGAGCTTCAAGTTATGACGTACGTGTATCTATTATAATGCATATATATAAACTAGGGGCATGTGGTAAAGCGGTAGAAGTTTTTCTACCCTTAACTTTGGTCAGGGGTTCGATCCCTAACTTTGAGTATGGAGCATCGTTAAATCTCCTGGCTAATTATCCTTCCCATAGAGGAACCCATAATAAGCGGAAGATTAGTCTTTGACCTATCGGGCTGGGGGATACTTTACGAAAGTTAAAAAAAAATGCATATACATATACAAATAGTAAAATAATGAAGTGTCCTATGAAAATTTACGGATTTTCATTTTAACAAACTAATAACAAAATAGAAAGTATGATTAGAAAACTTGACTTAATGGATATATACACATTCACTCAGTTTTGTCTTATATATGAATTAATTCATTAATTCATTCAACTACCCCTTGCATATTCTTCAAACTTGAGCCATAAATTATATATATCTTAGATTTTGATTTGACACTAATTTAAATATTCCTTTGACTGTAATAATGACAAAACACAAATTATTTAGGTCAATTTTTTATTTAAAAAGATAATTATTAATATCATTCGTCGAACAATATAATTATGTATATTTGCATTTCATCCTCAAAGACTATTCTCTCGTTTATCTTTGTCTTCATCTTTCTCCCTTATATATTTTCACTAGTTAGCTTACTATTGTCTCTGTTACTCTATTTTTAACAAAAAGGAACTCAGACTTGATGATGAGTATTAATTAAAAGTCATTTTCTCATGTAATATGAAAATAAGCAATAATTCTCGTTGAAGTACACATTTTGTCTCCATTATGGAAATTTAAAACATTGAAAATTTTTCTGGCAAAAAAAAAACATTGAAAATTTTAATGCGACGAATGAAAGTCAGCTATGTGTGCACATTTCGAAGCAATCGCAGAATTAATCCCCCAATTAATAAAATGTTAAATCGTGAACTAAATTCCAAAACATTCCACCTAATCCCACAGTCTCTTGTTTGAATGGTCAATCATCGATCCTTCATGCAATTTCCAAGTAAAAAACCTTTCATTTTATTTTCCTTTCATCCAAAAAATTAAAACCTAATCTGTTCAATTAGTTTTTGAAAATTTGCTGAAAAACCCTTGTTGATACAAAATTATTTATTACTAAAGATAACTAATATGCAAATGTTTTCTGTTTTGAGCATAGTTAAAAATAGATTTGTAAGTACAGTTGAAAAAGAATTGCGTTTGCAGAAAATAAGTTGCAACTAGTTTTTTAAACAAATTTTAAGTACATTTGGGTAATCATTTTTGCAATTTCTGACTTTTTTTCATCAACAATTTTTTTCCTTCAATATATTATACTTTTTCATGTTTGAATTTTACCACTTATGAACCTGAAGACCTGCCAAAAATGAAATAAGAGACTTAATTGGACGATCCATATGCACTTCCGAATAAGAGAAATTATGAAATATGAGAATAATTAATTTTTGTTTCTCATTCTAATTTTCTATGTATACATATTTTATTACATCTTCCCTCCATAAATAAACATTTTTCTTACCAACGCCATAATTATTACATAAAATAGACCTATATGTTTGATCGATGATTTGTCATCATGCATGTATTTCTTTAGGTCTTGGTGTCTCCCAATACTTCCATTATTCAAATAATATTAAGTACATTTGGTCTTCTACTTCTACATGAGAAGATAAGATTCAAAAGTGGATAGAGTAAAAAACTTGTTTTACCATAAATATTTATAGAGTGGCGTATATAATCAGAAATGTTGAAATCAAAGCCAGGAATCTCGAACACTGTTATGTTTTTATAAAACTGTAGAGACTACAAGGCACAGATTAAATAACACCACAAATTAAGACAAGGTCAAAAAGAAACCTTACGAAAATCATAGGTATTCGGTAAACTCATGAGATCATGTTTCACACTATTTCCAAGACAAAAATATTTTCCTTTCTAGCAAGTAAATTCACAATCATATGATGATATATACTATCACTGCCTTGCACGCGCGCCCACACAAATAGAGTTCTCATCATAACATGGTCGTTTTTTTCCATTTATTAGGTTTAACTCGAAATTTTATTCAAAAAGTATGAACTTTTTCTACTCAACTTAATCATGGTCGATTTTCATCATACAGGTTTTTCTCCATGTTATGAGTATCCAAAGCAAAGTCGTCTAATGTTATTAGTATTTCTCCTTGAAATTAAGCTTGATTATTATTGTTACGTACAATATTGTATACTACTCCCTCCAGTCTTAATTATAAGGGCATGTTAACTTTTTTAGAGAATCTTAAGAAAATTATAAGAAAGTTAATTATATTACTTAATCATATCATATATTGTGTTTTATTACTTATATATTAGTTCATAAGTCAAACAATAAAATTTGAAGAAAAATGATAAATTTTAATATCTTAAAGTAATGTAATTAGCTTTCTTAAGATTTTTTAGGATTCTCCAAAAACTGAAAAAGTCAACAAGTTTTTATAATTAAAAGTAGAAAGAATATAAAAATAACTAATCTATAATAGATTTGGGTAAAGACTAAAACCAATCTTAATAGGAATTTGAAGACTTGACTCTCTCTCTCTCTCTATCTAGTGCATTAACCTTTTTCCCTAATTCAAACACGTGGACACTATAATGTTTAACATTGTCTTTGTCTTTATGTTTAAGCACCATATGGGAAGGTACTCAGACGACATTTGTGCACTTTCTCCCTCCCTCTTTAAAATAAAGAGAAATTATTTTTTAAAAAAAAAAAAAACATTGCAAGAGAACATATAAACTGCTACATCCATGTAGGGGTGTCTCCATTTCCCTTTCCATCCACCTCTCTCCATTTCTCACATTAATCATTTTAATCCTTAGATTAACAATATAAGTGGTACAAATTTAATATTTTATATAAAAAATTTTAAAATACTCATTGACTAATCATTTTATTAATAATTTCATAAAATGCTAATCATAACCATTCAAAGTTTAATTTAATGGTTGATATAAGAAGTGAATGAAAATGGATGGAAAGGGAAATTGAAACACCCCTTACTCGCTACATCATGTCTTTAATGTATACCCTAATTAAAGAATTGATATTGGTTTTAAATGTAATATCTAAATACCAAAAGCTTTGAAGCTTAGTGGTTTAGAAGGATGATTTTCCATAAATAGGAGATTGTAGGTTCAATCATTCTTGTAACTCAGGTCATTAGTACATGCCCATATAATTCAAAACAAAATGTAATTTTAGAAATTTAAAAATTATCTCGGTAAAACGATTTCTTTAAGGAATACCATTAGCTTATAATGAGTTTAGAAGCTTCTATGAGACAAGACATTTAATTGTAAGGTCGTCATGCGTTTTCTTAGTTTTATGTCATTTGATTTCTTTGTCATTGAAAATGAAAAGTAGATAATGCATATAATGGGTAGGAAAACATCATAGATCATGAAAATTATATTGATTATTCATTATGATACCTAAGAGGCCAATTATTCCCAAAACAATCTATGCAATGACGTCATCATGTGTATAGTTGGTAACAACTAATAACAACATTGAGAATTGATGGGTGCACTTGTGAACATACTATTCAGCAGCAGGTGAAAAAAGATATTACCTCGGTTTCTATTTATAAAATTCAGTTGACTTTTTTAAATAATCTTAGGAAAATTTTAAGAAGGCTAATTACATTACTTTAAGACATTAAAAATTTTTGTTTTTCTTCAAATTATGTTGTTTAACTTATGAACTAATATATAATATAATAAAATATGATATCTGATATGATTAACTAATGTTTTTAGGATTTTCCAAAAACAACAACTGGGTCTTATAAATAGAAACGGGGGAGTACTATTCAGCACCCAAAAAAAAACTGTGAAAAGCTTTATTTAAAACTTTTATTGGTAAAAAATATCTTGTGTGTGTGTTCTTATATATACATAGAATATAACGGAATTTGGTAAGACTTCATGCATAGAAAGTATTGATACTCAAATTCAAATCCTTCTAACTAATAAAATTGTTAAATAAGGACTTTTGAAAATTTTCCCCTTATTTAAAACTTAACACTGCTCCAAATTCTTTTAAGAGCTAGTTGAGGTTGATTTTTTTAAAAAAAAAAAACATAAGATCCCAATATATTTTTGGCTTGTTTGTTTTTATTTTCTGTTTTTTTAAATTTCTAAAACTGTTTATAAAAGGAAGTTTTTGATTAAAAAAAAAGAAAACAACTAAAAATATTTTTAATATATAGTTTTTAAAAATTACTTTTTTCTTTTTTTGTTTTTAAAAATAACTTATTGAAAACATTTTTTAAAATAAATTTTTATTATTTTTATATTTTTTGAAAAAATGTTAAATAGAATCAAACAAGTTATTTATCTCTTATATTTATTTATTTTTCCTAAACTAATTTGCCTACCTTTTTTTTTTTAGAAGAAAAGGCAAAACGATATATTAAAATTTATAAAAAGTTACATTGTCCAAGAAATTGGGGATGGGGAACATAGGTTCAAACCTATTAAAAGTAGCAACATCAGTTATTTTACAAGATATATGGTTAAACGGCCCTAATAATGATTTTGGAAAACTGATTTAATGACCTCTTTGGATAAATCCTACGTAAAAGAGAGATAAATCATGTATAGTTGAACACATAATATATCCAAAGCACATATCTATATTCAAAAGACTAAATAATTCTTGGAGGGACTGCATCTTTAAGGAGTATAAGAATAAAAGATAAAAAGAAAATGGTGCATAATATTTTTAAGACGTGAACAACACTTTCTTTAGGTTAATTCACCTCTACTTATACCTATCTTATAAGATGTAAGTTGGATTAATATGTGAATTTTCTGTAAGATACAATGAAGACCCTTCATTGCAAAAAAACATCAAATTACCCATGGAACCTGTTCCATCAATAAAAAATGTGTGGGAAACGTCTTTTTGACGGAATATTATTCCATTGGTAATTGCTTATAGAATTATGAACGGATATCACTGATGAAAAATTTTTCGCCCGTAAATACCCACTGAATTTTAAAATTCTATAGTAAATTTGTCGGTAATTTAGACCTCTTGGGCGTATTTTAATGCTTTTGCCAGTTGAGATGCTTTAATCTTGTGTTATATATTACAAAATAATATA